>ML374413.1:0-11460 GCA_005239525.1 Nicotiana knightiana | reverse complement strand
TTGCTTTAAAGTATAATCCTTGTTAGCTCCTAAAAATTGATAATTTTATTTATGTATGCGGCAGCCGCGTCACATGTATGAATCGTGAGAGGAATAACACTACTATTATGTCAACCGCGTCGCATGTTTGATTGATGAGTGGGGTAATAGATGCATCTATGGTTAGATCTGTTCGACCCTCGGCATTGCACATTTATTTTCGCGACGCTTTGGCCATATGCTTTGGGAATTTCTACATTATATGCTAGTGAAATTTGACATGCAAAGGTAATTACACTTAAACTTGATATTTTATGTCTTTGTGATTACTACGACTGTTATGCCTACCTAGTCCTCATTAAATTATGTTATTTGAACATTGACCCTAGTAAGTATCACGACTAGCTCCCGTCACTACTTTGAGATTTTGTGGGATACTCACTGGTTACATATCTGTTTATGTACTCATGTTACTCTTCTGTACTTAATTGTACAGGATCTGAGGCAGGTGCATATGGGTATTCATCCGGAGTTCGTCCTTGATGTATATTTGGCGTGGACTTCTCGGTGAGCTGCTTCCCTTGACGCTTTTCTCTAGCAGCACCTTGGAGTTCCGCTTTACTTTTTCTATGTCCGTATTACTTTTCTTCAGACAGTAGCGCAAACTTGTACATTCTTTTGGATACTCATTTCTATTAGATGCACATAGACCTGTGACGCCAGTTCCTGGCATGCCACGTAGTGGATATTCTATTCTTTTGGGTTGTAATTATTTGTGATGATTACTATATCTATTACTTATTTTTGGTTGTCTAAGTCACTTGTTTACTTCAAAATTAAAAATCTAAAAGAACCTCTCAAGTATGGAAAATTGTTTTATAAATTAAAAAAGGGATCACTAGTAGATTAAGGTTGGCTTGCCTGACATCGAAGTTGGGCACCATCACGACCTAAATTAGGATTTAGGTGGTGACAACTAGGTTCGGGTGATCATTTATGACTTGTTAGTACTTTTGATTGAGGTCCCGAGGGCCTCGGGATGAGTTCAGATGGTTGACGACATGGTTTTTGGCAGTTTAGAGCTGTTGGTGTGAAATCTGTTGGGTATCCGCACCTCCGGAAGGGGGAGCCGCAGGTGCGAGGTCGCTTGTGCGGTTTGGGAGCCGCATATGAGTATTCTGAGGAGCTGGGATTTTCCGCAGATGCAGAACTTCTGGTCGCAGGTGCGTTTGTATCGACCGCAGATGCGAGATTGGACATTACGTGAAATTCTGCAGAAGTGCACCTGGGACCGCATGTGCGGATCCGCAGGTGCTAATGACAGACCGCATGTGTGGTTTCACTGGGCAGATCATATAAATAGCAACCTTCGCGAATTTTTGTTTATTTCATCAAAGTTTTCATACGGGTTGGAGCTTGAGGGAGCGATTTGAAGAGGGAAATTAAGGGAACTTCGTGGAGGTATGATTTTTGGGCTTAAAGCTCATTTCTATGGTGTTATTTGACTGATTAGACATGGAATTTATGGAAATTAGTGGTTAAAATTGGGGGTTTAGGTATTGAAATTTGAGAGTATAAATTGGGGTTTTGAAGGGATATTCGGGGTCCTATTTTCATGTATTTGGTATGTATGGACTCGTGAGAGTGTAAGGATGCTAGTTTTGTGATTTTTGCCGGAATCCGAGAGGTGGGCCCAGGGGTTGGGTTTGGCCAATTTCGGGATTTTTGGGTGAATTTGATAATTTTTGCGTGGGTTTCGTTTCTTGGTATATATTAATAATATAAATCTGATTTTTGGTAGATTTGGAGCAATTGGAGGCCAAGTCTAGAGGCAAAGGAATTGAGGGCTAGGATATTAGCCGGTTTTGAGGTAAGCAACGTTTCCAAACTTGGTTCTGAGGGTTCGAAACACCGAACTATATGATATATGACTATAATTAAGGTGACACACATGCCAAGTGACGGGCGTGCGGGCGTGCACCGAGTGATTTGTGGCCTGGCTCATCCCATGGTACCGTCTAGTAGCTGTTAGGGACTGATATCTGCACTTCTATTAATGTGGTTAATGTGAACATGCTAGAAATCATGCGAAGTAGAATGCTAACTCTTCACGCCGAAAATGCTGAGACCCGAGTGGTCCTATATTGTTGTCTCCTTATGTGTTTTTATTGACTTTATATTTACTCAGTCCTATTATAGCTTATCATATCATGTCTCAGTCTCGGTAATTGTTAAATCTTGTATATTATCACTGATTAGGGCTAGTTCACGCATCTGTGAGCCCATGTGAGCGAGACTGGAGAGTAATGACTAAGTGAGGCTGAGAGCCTGTTATTGAGAGACAATTATGAGATTGGACTGCACACTATAGTGATATTCTGATTAAGCCTTCGTTGTTTTGTTATAGCGCTTGGGCTAAGAGGAGCTCCTCCGGAGTCTTTACACCCCAGTGAGCGCATTGATAATTGAGGGATGGATCTTCCCTGGACATGGATCTTGTCCGAAGTTATGTTATTGAGGGATGGATCTTCCCTGGACATGGACCTTTTCCGAAGTGATGATATTGAGGGATGGGTATTCCCTGGACATGGATCTTGTCCGCGCGTTGTATTCCGGAGATAGATCTTCTCTGTGGGGCTGGATTGGCCTTCCTCAGTACTGAGTGACTACGGTTACCTGTGTTTATGTATATTCCGGGATGGATCTTCCCCGGGCCCTGAGAGCCAGATATAGTAATGAGTGGACTCATATGTGAGAGATTGTGAGCACCATGTGCATTTCATGCAGTTGACATATTGGCACGTAGAGTATACTGAGTTATACATGAGTTACTGATCATATCTGAATCATTCAGTTTTCTTTCATTGTCTGTGGAGGGAAGTGGATCTTCCTATTGTGTTATTAGTTCTTGGTGATGTCTTCTGGGCTGACCAATGCCCTGCAGCATTCATGCATTTTATGAACATCGTATTTCAGCCGTATTTGGGATTCCTTTGTTATTGTCTTCACTAATGACGTCCTGGTGTACTCTCGTAGCCAGGAGGAGCGTGCTCAATCTCTACGAGTTGTATTGCAGAGATTGAGGGATGAGAAGATTTATGCAAAGTCATGAAAGTGTGAAGTTTGGCTCAGAACAATAGCATTCTTGGGACACATGGTGTCCAGCGAGGGTATACAGGCGGTTAGACGACTGTGGGGAGAGCTTCTAGAAGCTCAACATTTCTTTGACCACAGCTCTAGTGTTAGTTCTGCCATCAACTTCAAGTTTTATACCGCGTATCTTGATGCCTCGAGGATAGGCTTTGGTTGTGTTTAACGCATCAAGGTATAGTGATTGCGTGATAGCTATGATTTTTGGAAGGGTATAGAGCTGATATCAGTTTGAGGCTAAGAAGGCGGGTTATCTCCCGCGGGGTGTCCTGAGGTTGTCTGATCCTTAGGTGGTTTTATAGCAAGTACTCTGTTACCAGTAAATTTTACATGTTGTAAGTTGAGTTTAGATCGCTTGTGGAAGTTGGCATGACTATTGCAATGGTGAATGCGAGATTGCAGATGATTTGAGATGTTAAATGGTTTGAGTTATATATGAGCTTATGAAGGATTTAGTTGAATTTCATTGTGATAATACGACAGTGTTAGCATATGGGCATTGTGAATTATTGCTTGTTTTGATCTATGGAATTGATCCAAGTGGGGGAGGTTGTTAATGATAAGTTGGTTGCACGATTATGCGAGGTAGTGGGTTCAGTTCGAGGTATACTGGTGAATTATTTATGAACTGTATAGGTGGATTCTGAGAAGACTCAAGTAATGGAAATTTTGGATACAGGTGGTAATGTACTCTACCGGTAGATGGGTTTTATTGAATGATTGAATTGTAACTGTAAAATGGTGTAGTGTGCAGAGTAGGAATTTTCTTGGTT
The DNA here is from genome assembly GCA_005239525.1 of Nicotiana knightiana. Taxonomy (NCBI): domain Eukaryota; kingdom Viridiplantae; phylum Streptophyta; class Magnoliopsida; order Solanales; family Solanaceae; genus Nicotiana; species Nicotiana knightiana. The sequence goes on along the minus strand of ML374413.1, from coordinate 7,558 downwards.
GCTTCGAAGTGTGGGGTACTTCCTGGTATGTTGGTGTGCAAATGGGGTCAGGTCATTTGATATGTTTGATTAGTTTAATTGAGATTTGTGTAGAGTGGATGACTCTCGAGAATGGTTCTGATGGATTCAAGGTTATATGTGACAATTGGGAATCTTCAAGGTGTGTATTTGGATAGAACTGAGATTTATGTTGGAGTGTGTCAAGACTTATGGCATTTCTAAATTATCATGGATTCTACATATCAGTATCAGGAAAGTGAAGGTAATGGCTTTAGATTCACATGAAGTCTCTCCAGGGTAAGTATTTTGAATGTGGTAGTTTTGGGGATATTAGAGAGAGTATTCAGTGGCTTACGAGCCATAAACGGTATGGTCTTATGCTTGGGTCTCGTGNATGTTAAATGGTTTGAGTTATATATGAGCTTATGAAGGATTTAGTTGAATCTCATTGTGATAATACGACAGTGTTAGCATATGGGCATTGTGAATTATTGCTTGTTTTGATCTATGGAATTGATTCAAGTGGGGGAGGTTGTTAATGATAAGTTGGTTGCACGATTATGCGAGGTAGTGGGTTCAGTTCGAGGTATACTGCAGTATTATGGTGAGTCTAGATTGAGAACTGCAGTATTATGGCAAGGAGAAGTATCAATTCAAAGGTAAGTCAGAAGGAACTTTGATAAATCTTTGTAGTAGGTCGGATCGGCATGGTAAGGTATATGATTAGTTCTTTGGGTGTTCGTGAGGTAATGAGTTTTTACAGGTGTTTCATAGCAATGCTCTTGGGTTTTGGTGGCCTGCGTAGCTTGTTGGAGTTAGAAGGATTCAGTCCTGATGGTTTGGTGTTGTACAAATGGGATTCGGGTAGTTCCTGATTGTTTCTACCACGGTTAGAGATGTATATTTTTTTTTACTGGCGTGAGGTGCAGGTGATGTATAGTGATTTTGCTTCTAAATGGGATCAAATGGAATGTTTTTGGCTTGTTGGGTACGTAGTTTCTTGTTGCTCGAAAGGGATCAGGAAGTTCTCATATTTATCGTAGGATGGCATGGTGTATGAGGTATGTTGTGTAGAGTTGAGATTTGCATACATGAGGCCACAGTTCTGGAAGGAAGGAAGCTCAAAAATTCTTAGGTAGCATTGGCAGTTTCAGATGGCTAGGTAGATGATATCACTATTGGGTCGCTTGATGAGGGTATACATTTCAGAAAGGGCAATGTGTGGAGTTAATGGTGCTTCATTGTTATTGCGACGCTCTCTTGTTGGATCAACTGCTGATATTCATGGTTACTTAGTGGCATAGAAGAATTATAGGGGTATCCCTCGTGGAATGATTGAGTATTAGAGGTGTTATATATTCAAGCGGTGGAGATGAGATTAGATATGGTGATTCGTGCGCTTCATGGACTTCGAGACTGAGATTTCTCATAAACATGTTATTTTGTGGTTGTGGAATATGAAGATGCGAGCAAAGCTAGTCAAATGTTAGTATGTGCTGTGATACAGTCATTATGAACTTGCGGAGAGTTATCTATCTGTTGCGGGTGACCAAAGTTGATTTAGGGTTCATTGGTAGGCCCAATATGGGTATGCGTTCTGCACTGGATCGGAATTGTTGACTCTGAATTTCTATTTTTGAGGGATGTACCATTCGGTTGTCATTGACTTTATTCGTGTTCTGGAGTGATGTATGAGTTGCCCTTCGGTGTTGCGAGGAGTTGTGATTGTTGATTATATGCAGCTATGGTGCGAATCTATATGAGTATTGCGGATTAAGACGTATTGGTTATGTTCTTCCGGGTTCGTGTGGCATGGTATCGTCCGACTCCCCGTGTTTATGGCAACGCACTTTGAGTACTTGATGACGAACTGCACATAGTTATTGATTTTGAGCATGGTGGATGGAAGTATTTCATGTGATCCAGCGTTTGGATGGTATCACGCATTGTAGCAGAGTTATGTAGAGGTATGATTCTTGGTGTGGGATTCTTGTGTTTTGGTTTTACGATGTGTACTAGGCTCATAGCATGGTGTTGTAACGGTACTTGTTGAGCTGGCGGGATAGTCCTCTCATGCGAATCTTTTCTATGATTTGAGTACGTTGGGATGTTGTTGTGAGGTGCACGAGTTCCACAGGTTATGGCTCTGTATGGTATTGATGTGCCATGTCGCTAGAGTGATTTTGGTAGATGAGATGAGGTCGTCGGACCTAGAATGGGTACTTCCGGATCTGGTTGTGGTATATTTGGGAGGATATTGATGCTGATTGGCTTAGAGACTTTGCAGTATTTCCTGTCGGAGAAGGGGGAGTTCTATGACTAACTGATCGGACGAATGGTTACTAGTTTCTGCGTGGTTTATTTTTTTCATCGGCAGTATATGAAAGGGTTAGAACGAGGCTTTTCTTGATAAGATGTTATTTACCAGTATTGGGTTTTTTTGAGCAGCTATTATGATTCAGAGTTATCGCGATAAGTGTTTAACTTATGCAGTATATCATGTGATTAAATCTTGGGTTACAGATATGGTTTGATACAACGTGTTCAGACTTATTCAGTTTACAATTGTGAAATTTTGATATTGTAAATTATTTTAGAAGTGGAAATTCCGTTCTAAGGTTTATGGGTCAGGTTGGATCTCGAAATTTCAATTATTTTGTACTATTGGACCTATATGGGATATGGTGACGTGAGATGACCCTTGGGTATGTACATGGTAGGTTACACGGCAATTTTGGTGGGTTTTGAACAACTCTGGGCACGTTCGAGGACGAACGTTGATTAAGTGGGGAGAATGTAACAACCCGATCTGTCGTTCCGAGAGTTTAGCCCCATTTTCCCTGTTTCTACTTTTCATATGTTGCTTAGCCTATTTATGTTGTGTTNGTTGACTCTGAATTTCTATTTTTGAGGGATGTACCATTCGGTTGTCATTGACTTTATTCGTGTTCTGGAGTGATGTATGAGTTGCCCTTCGGTGTTGCGAGGAGTTGTGATTGTTGATTATATGCATCTATGGTGCGAATCTATATGAGTATTGCGGATTAAGACGTATTGGTTATGTTCTTCCGGGTTCGTGTGGCATGGTATCGTCCGACTCCCCGTGTTTATGGCAACGCACTTTGAGTACTTGATGACGAACTGCACATAGTTATTGATTTTGAGCATGGTGGATGGAAGTATTTCATGTGATCCAGCGTTTGGATGGTATCACGCATTGTAGCAGAGTTATGTAGAGGTATGATTCTTGGTGTGGGATTCTTGTGTTTTGGTTTTACGATGTGTACTAGGCTCATAGCATGGTGTTGTAACGGTACTTGTTGAGCTGGCGGGATAGTCCTCTCATGTGAATCTTTTCTATGATTTGAGTACGTTGGGATGTTGTTGTGAGGTGCACGAGTTCCACAGGTTATGGCTCTGTATGGTATTGATGTGCCATGTCGCTAGAGTGATTTTGCTAGATGAGATGAGGTCGTCGGACCTAGAATGGGTACTTCCGGATCTGGTTGTGGTATATTTTGGAGGATATTGATGCTGATCGGCTTAGAGACTTTGCAGTATTTCCTGTCGGAGAAGGGGGAGTTCTATGACTAACTGATCGGACAAATGGTTACTAGTTTCTGCGTGTTTCATTTTTTTCATCGGTAGTATATGAAAGGGTTAGAACGAGGCTTTGCTTGATAAGATGTTATTTACCAGTATTGGGTTTTTTTGAGCAGCTATTGTGATTCAGAGTTATCGCGATAAGTGTTATGCAGTATATCATGTGATTAAATCTTGGGTTACAGATATGGTTTGATACAGCGTGTTCAGACTTATTCAGTTTACAATTGTTAAATTTTGATATTGTAAATTATTTCAGAAGTGGAAATTCCGTTCTAAGGTTTATGGGTCAGGTTGGATCTCGAAATTTCAACTATTTTGTACTATTGGACCTATATGGGATATGGTGACGTGAGATGACCCTTGGGTATGTACATGGTAGGTTACACGGAAATTTTGGTGGGTTTTGAACAACTCTGGGCACGTTCGAGGACGAACGTTGATTAAGTGGGGAGAATGTAACAACCCGATCTGTCGTTCCGAGAGTTTAGCCCCATTTTCCCTGTTTCTACTTTTCATATGTTGCTTAGCCTATTTATGTTGTGTTGGGTCGGTTGGTTCGGGTTTGGAGTGGTCGTGGTGAGAAATGAGACACCTAGTCTCTTAAGTTGGCTTAATAGTTGGAAAAGTCAACCGGGGGTTGACCTATAGGTAAACGACCTGGAATGTGGATTTTATTGTTCGGATAGCTTCGTTAGGCGATTTGGGACTTATGAGTATATTCTGAATGTGGTTTAGATGTACGGAGTAGAATTAGGGTTGAATTGGCAAAATTGAGTTTTTGGCAATTTCCGGTCGGCAGTGGAAAATTAGCTATTGAGGTCGGAATGCATATCCAGAAGCTTGAGAAGGTTCGTAGTGTAATTTTGGATGTGTGTGCAAATTTTCACGTCAATCGCACGAGATTTGGTTAGTTTCAGCATCATTGGTGAATTTCAGAAGTTTGAAGATCCTTAGGCTTGAATCATGAGTTGATTTGGTGTTCCGATCTTATTTTGGTTGTTCCGGGGGTTCGACTAGGTTGGGTGATCATTTATGAGTTGTGGTACTTTTGGTTGAGGTCTCGAGGGCCTCGGGATGAATTCGGATGGTTGATGGCATGGTTTTTGGCAATTTAGAGCTGCTGGTGTGAACTATGCTGGTTTCCGCACTTGTGGAAGGGGGAGCGGCAGGTGCGAGGTCGCTTGTGCGGTTTTGGAGTCGCAGATGTGGATTCTAAGGAGCTAAGCTTTTCCGCAGATGCGGAACTTCTGGTTGCAAGTGCATACCGCATGTGCGGTTGTATCGACTGCAGATGCAAGATTGGACTTTAAGTGAAATTCCGTAGAAGCGCACCTGAGACCGCAGGTGCGGTTCCACTAGGCAGGAGTTTAGGGAAATTAGTGGTTAAAATTTGGGGTTTAGGGCTTGAAATTTGAGAGTATAAATTAGGAATTTGAGGGGCCATTCGGGGTCCGATTTTGATGTATTTGGTATGTATGGACTCGTGAGAGTGTAAGGATGCTAGTTTTGTGATTTTGTCGGAATCCGAGATGTGGGCCCGGAGGTCGGGTTTCGCCAATTTCGGGATTTTTGGGTGAATTTGATTATTTTCGAGTGGGTTTCTTTCCTTGTTATATATTAATTATATAAATCTGATTTTTGGTAGATTTGGAGCAATTGGAGGCCGAGCTTAGAGGCAAAGGCATTGAGGGCTAGGATTTTAGCCGGTTTTAAGGTAAGTAATGTTTCCAAACATGGTTTTGAGGGTTCGAAACCCCGAACTATATGATAAATGACTATAATTAAGGTGACGCACATGCCAAATGGCGCCGTCAAGTAGCTACTACGGATGGATATCCGCACTGTTATTAATGTGGTTAATTTGAACATGCTAGAAATCATGCTAAATACAAACCTAAGGCTTCACGCCGAAAATGCTGAGACCCGAGTAGTCCTATATTGCTGTCTCCTTATATGTTTTTATTGACTTTATATTTACTCAGTCCTGTTATAGCATATCATATCATGTCTCAATCTCGATAATTGTTAAATCTTGTACATTATCATTGATTTGGGCTAGTTCATGCATCTGTGAGCCCATGTGAGCGAGACTGGAGAGTAATGACTAAGTGAGGCCGAGAGCCTGTTATTGAGAGACAATTATGAGATCGGACTGCACACTATAATGATATTCTGATTAAGCCTTCGTTGTTTTGTTATAGCGCTTGGGCTAAGAGGAGCCCTTCCGGAGTCTTTACACCCCTAGTGAGCGCATTGATAATTGAGGGATGGATCTTCCCTGGACATGGATCTTGTCCGAAGTGATGTTATTGAAGGATGGATCCTCCCTGGACATGGATCTTTTCCGGAGTGATGATATTAAGGGATGGGTCTTCCCTGGACATGGATCTTGTCCGCGCGATGTATTCCGGAGATGGATCTTCTCCGTGGGGCTGGATTGTCCTTCCTCAGTACTGAGTGACTACGGTCACCTATGTTTATGTATATTCCGGGATGGATCTTCCCTGGTCCTTGAGAGCCATATATAGTACTGAGTGGACTCAAATGTGAGAGATTGTGAGCACCATGTGCATTTCATGCAGTTGACATATTGGCACGTAGAGTATACTAGTTATACATGAGTTACTGATGATATCTGAATCATTTTGATTTCTTTCATTGTCTGTTAGGACTGTGAACATGCCTAGATTTTGTACACTGTTTTCGATACATTTATTGAGGTTTAGTCCGTCACTACCTCCCACCCCATAGTTTGGGTTCGTTACTTCTGAGTTGGTGTACTCGCGTTACCCCTGCACTTTGTGTGCAGATCAAGGTATATCGGGACCCGGTAGCGGTTGTTAATTAGTTGTCACAGTTTCTTTTGGAGTTTTCGAGGTAGCAGTTTGCGATCGCAGCCTCATTTTCTCTTTCTTTACCTTCCTATGGCCTTTTAATTTTTCAGACAGTATTATGTCGACCTTGTATTTCGACATTTTATTTATAGTAGCTCATGACTCGGTAACACTAGTTCTAGGATTTGTTTTTATTTATGTTTTAATGATGATAAACCTTTAAATGGATTTGTAATGATACTTTTGCTACTAAATTAATGATTTTTCTGAAAATAACTTTAAACCAAAACAAAATGTGTGGCTTGCCTGATTCCACGACTGGCGCCATCAGAACCGAGTGTTTTGGGGTTGTGACAGATATCTTTAAAACACGTTCCAAACCTCAATTATAAAACTTCAACAATGTTATTTCACTATTTGGCGGCAAAACGCCCCCTGGGTCATCCAAAACCCATTACGAAAATACGCCCAAGCTCAAATCATCATACGAACCTATTGGAACCTTCAAATCTCGATTCCGAGATCGTTTACTAAAAATGTTGACCTAAGTCAAACTTGGCCTTTAAGGCCAACCATAAGGAAATAAGTTTTCCAATTCCAACCCAAACTCTTCCAAATCCCGAACTAACCATCCCCGCAAGCCATAAACCAGTAAAAGCAATTACGGATAGTCTTATTTAGGAGCACGGGGTTCTAGAAAGTAAAACAACTGGTCAGGTCGTTACACTTCTGCGGGGTTAGGCTAGATACTTACTCGGTACTCGTTGATATATGTAACTCATGCTGCACCTTTGCACTAAATTTGCTGGATCTGACAGGTCATTTGGTAATCATCTTGGCACGTAGGCGCACNTTTATTATTTCACCATGTAAATTCTATTTTGTACTATTTAATTAATGAAAACCGTGATTTCAACGTAATAAATGAGTAATTAATCTGATAACTCGCTATTGGCTTGCTTGACGACGGCGTTAGGTGTTATCACGATCCATAATGAATTTTGGGTCGTGACAGAATTTGAATGTGAAAAAGGTAGCAGTCTATCTTTTCTAATTATATATATATATATTATTTTATTTTATTGCAAAGTATTAAGTAAAAAAGTTTATGTATCTGA
>ML374412.1:0-43670 GCA_005239525.1 Nicotiana knightiana | reverse complement strand
TTGTGTTTTAGGAGTCTATTTATAGGTTTAGGGTGAACCCTAACCGTGTAGGAGACTTCTATTTCACTTGGGAAACACTTAAACTCGTCATACTCGGACTTGGGCGACACTGGAGACCCCGGGCGTTTGGGCTCTAACACCCCCCTAACGCCTGGGGGGGCCTGTCGTTATGGCCCTAACGCCCCCCTAACGCCAGGGGGGCTAGTCTTTATGGGGTAAACGCCCCCCCTAACGCCAGGAGGGGCCAGGCTTCATGGGGCAAACGCCCGACTATCGCCCGGGCGTCTCCTTTTGCGTATTTTTGACGTATTTGCATCCCTTTAGCTCCGTTTCCATTTCCAATTCACCTACACATGAAATAAACTCCATTAAGCACATAACAAGTGTAATTTTGTCATTAATTCTCATAAAATGTAAGGTATATCACATGTTAAACTATGCAATTTAGTCTCGCATCAAGGACCCTCAAAATTCCACAACATGAGAGGTTGCAATGTCTCAAACCGTGTCATGTCATCGGTTCATCTAAAAACTATTTTAGATTATATATTATACTTTTACAAAATCATGCATATTTATCGAAACAACTTGTTTAGCAAGCGCTACCCCAATGATGCGAACAGTATTGTGATTAAGCCAACGAGCCAAGCAGAACCAGCGGGAATGCGAACTAACCTTCCCCTTACAAAACTCATGATCCTTATTTGGATGCAGGCAAAAAATTGCAAAAGCCCCGAAACATATTGTCCGTTCAAGGGATAGACATCATTCCTCAAACTCATCGCACACGCCAACATTTATTATCAGAACAAATGATGCTTCATTATCACAATGCTCTACCGCAATTAACGCCAACTAAGAATTTCTGTTGTCCTTCCTTTAAATATTGCATAAGGCTACCATTCTGCCTTCCGAGACTAAGCACTGTCTCCATCTGCATTTTATTTCCCTCATTGCCTAAGGCTACTATTCTGCCTTCCGAGACTAAACATTGTCTCCATCTACATAAGGCTACTATTCTGCCTTCCGAGGTTAAGCTCTACTTCCATCTGCATTTATTGCCTGCATAAGGCTTCCATTCTGCCTTCCGAGACTAAACATTGTCTCCATCTGCATTTTGTTTCTTGCATAAGGTTTCCATTCTGAATTCCGGGGGCTAAACGCTGCCTCTCATTTACCTTTTAAAACAATCATCGTCTCTGTCATTATCTACTTTGTTTCTTTCCGGGCTAAGCTCTGCCCTTTTTAATTCACAAGACTAAGCTGTCTTGTCAGCATCATACTATTGCACTTCTCATGGGCTGAAATATCGCCAACATATCCAAAGGTGTCATGTCCCGAGAACAACATTTCATGGCCCGCGAATCCCTTTTTATCACTCTGCATATCATTATTCAAAGGCATCATGGTTCGGAGGCACCATCCTCATGGCCCGAGAACATCATTTCATAGCCTGCGAATCCCGCATCAAGCGATTCATGGCCCAGGATATCATGGTATAAGGACGTCATCCTCAACCGTCCAAAGACAACATTCATTAAATTACGCAAAATCTATGCTTGTTATCATTTGCAGGAAATCCGGCTAAGAACAGCCAGTCAGGCAAGAGCGGGCCGCTCCAGTTCTTCTAACCACCCCGTAAGCCATTTTGTTCACCTTACCTTGCACCTTGCGTCCGTCCTTGTGAGACTTCACCGGTATACTTCGTCGGTGACTCATGAACTACATACGACATGATTCCTATATAACCAGGGATATGTAGGCAGCTTAGAAGCTAGGATGCAGCCTAAATCTTTCATACTATTTTCCTCCAGTCAAAATTGGCCATCATATCTTTACCCGACAACTCTTTCATCCTTTCTGGGTAAAGAGGGGCAGCTGTTGATACCCAATTTTCCCTCAAATTATTTTCAAACTTGTATATATACTTTTAAAATCACTCCTTACAGTAACTAGTATTTTCTCACAGTTTTTCGTATTTTTATCAAATTATTTTCCTGTTTATTTAATACTTTATATTCCATAATTATTCATAAATGATATAATTTCAAATCATTTTCTTGCTCAACATGTTATTTATATCCCACTTAAGTCCTTTAGGATTTTATTATTTCACAAATTAGCCAATATTTGCACCATTTAGTTAATTTCAGCAATTTTTTTCAATTATAACACAAATGTGCATTTATTCCATGTTTAAAATCGGTGAATGATCATTTATAATTTTTATATCTTAGTCAATCACCTTAATTTCATTTATTTAGTCTATTTATTTTTACACAATTATAAGCTATTTTATTAATTAATTATCTTATTTAATTAGGTATTTAACGTTTAGCCCATTTCTATTTAAATTATAACCAGTTTTAAACCACCTGACCCGAAACCCCTTAACCAACCCAGCCCAAAACCCACAAATAACCCGGCCCAACCCCACACTTGATTTGAACCGTTGATCAAATGAGATCAACGGTCCAGATCAGGGTTACCATAATTAAACCTAATCATTACCCCCCTCCGACCCCTCATTCTCTCAACACTCACTCTCTCTATATCTCTCTCTATTATGCTCTAAGTTCTCTCTAGAAGCCTCCTTTGGATTCTCTTCTCCGATGGAGTTCGATCATCGTCTCCGACTAGTTCTCTCACCAGATTCCATGGCTCCTCATCGTCTCATGGCTATTTTTCCACTTCGCACCAGTCCAGTTATGCTCTGGGGATCTCAGGCGAACTTGGAGCGGTCTAACTCATCTCCCATGGTCCCATGCCACTTTCCGGCCTCCCTGGCCATTTGAGTAAATTTACAACCTGTTCCGGCTTAGGCCGGTGCCGTCTTTGAGGTGCTTCTTACTTCTCTGGGTTCCACGAAACCCTAACCCTATGTCTTTCGATTTATTCTAGATCTACTTTAGATCTATAGTATTCCAAAGTTTCTTTCTATGTTTTTCTCTGAAAACTTTCATCTTTAAACGATCTTTCTATTTTTGAAACTAGGGTTTCACAAACCCCTTTCAAAATCTATTTTACTTTACTTCTGCTTTAATGTTATTCTATGTTTTTCTTTGTTAATAAATTTTGATTCAAAGCTTCTTACGGAAAATCCCCAATTTTTAGGTTTTTTAGTACGTCTTGTTTGCTATGTTTAGCAATCTGTATACTTCTTCTAGGCTCTCTATGTGCTCTATGTTTCTTACTCTAATTCATGGTTAGGGTTCCTGATACCCTCTACTGACTCTGTGATGTTTTCTTCTAACCTATGATTCTGTATGTTTTGTACTGATTTTTCGAATTGCTTCCCTTGATTGTGTGATACTTTCCTTGATTATGCCTGATTCCCTGTGATTTCAATTACAGTCGAGATTCCCTCGACTAATTTTCAGAATTAAACCCATGATTTGTTTTTTGAATATGCTATCAGTGTGTACTTTCCTTAATTACGTGTTATGAACTTGGTCTATATTACACACTCCATGCTTTTACTACCCCCGTTATGGTAAGATCACTCTAGTTGATTCCTTTCCCTGATTTAACTCTGATTGGCCCGTTTGAACTTGACTCCGTAATTAAAGGGAGATCAGGCCTTTAATTGATACTGATTGGTTATTATTTCCATAATTATGTTAGACTAATTATTCCTTACCTTATTTTCTCCACTTGTTTTCAGAATTATAAACACCCTACTCTCTTTAGCATAACACAACCAATAAACACACGAACACTTGTGGTTAAAAAGTTATCTCTCTTACACAAAAGCTCTCTGCTCTGTTACTTCTGGTGTTACTTGCTACTGTTTATGTGTTATCCGGCTACAAGCCAAGGCTGACTATTGTGTTATTGCTCTGCTGCTCTCCTGTTCTGTTTTATCTACACACTACTACTCTACTGTCCTTCGCATTACTACTCTTCATTATGCATTCATTCTTACTCGTAACTGGTATGTTTCTAGTTTAAGTTTATAGCATCCAACTCAACATGTTTCTCGCGTCTATTTGCCTATGTGATTCCCCTTTCCCTTTAAACTAACATGTCTACTGCTTTCCCTTACATGTTTCCATCATGAATCTGCCTGACTCCCAACACTATGAGCATGCACCCCCTAATACTTAGATATTATGTAAATCCTAATCTTCTACCTAATATGTGACTCTGTTTGACACCCCTCAATCTGATGTTGTTAGATTCCTGGCATGAACATTCCGTGATAACTAGGCTGTGACTGCTTAAACCATATAGCACTAGCCTAAGGACTATTTATGTGCAAGTCTGCCTCTACTATGTGACTTATTTGTCCCCCACTCCCCCTATCCCTGTTTGTGTTTGCTTCCTAAGCCATGTATGTTCTGGGTTGCTGATTGTCTTGTTTCTTTTTTCTGCAAACCAGTTTTCATAAAACAAACTCTCATGTTGATTTCTGAAGCTATCTTTCAAAACACCTATTTCCAAAAGCTACTTTTCAAACTCAACTCTTTTCTAAACCATAGGCACATCTCACTACTCTTAGTTCTAAGTTTATCCCCCTTCGTGTGGGCACTACCTTGGGGACCATTTGAGTACCCATTGAACTCTGACACATAAGGCTTGCATTCCACACTGCACTTACTCATTCCTGGCTAGGGTACTTGGGTGTGAGCACTGCCTGGGGTCTTCTGATATCCTTAGGAACTCTGACGCACCTGAGTTACAAAAGGTCATGGCATATGGCATTGTTGTATCTGAGAACTTGGGCCTACTGTTAGTCCTTCTATAGTGTAACTTCTTAATTTCCTTATTTATGGAGTTTGTGCAAGGCTGGTCTGTAATAATTAATTGTAAAAACGGTTATGGGCTGGATAGTGAAATGGGCGGGGTTGTGCATGCTTAGTATAATTATGGGTAGAAACCATGCTATAGGATATATTTTGTATATTTGTGCAATAGTTACCATGCTTAGTAATACTTGTCATGCATGCATTAGAAAACATGTTTTAGGCCCGTTTATCTCAGCATCTTTACAATACTCATGCCTCACTTAGAAATCCCGGTCGTAGTTAAATAGCTATAAAATGGTTGTTATAATGTTGCTGTTTTTGCATCTTCACGATCACCATGTCTAGAAATCCTGTATTAGGTTAAAAACATTAATCGTCGATATTTTCATTAGAGATCATGTTACCCTAGGAATTCATTCTCAGCATGCTCATATTACCTATGCAAAACTCATGTGTTAAGGACATACTGATATTTGCATTAGAAATCATGTGCTAGGTTCAACAACTTAACTACGCTTCTGTATTTCCTGCTTCAAGTCAAAAGATGTGTTAATAAGTAAATTTTGCCTTTTTCTAAATGCACAAACGTTTTGCCTTAAAATAATGATAGATTCTGATTTATGAAAACGTTTGTGCATTTAGAAAAGCATGCGTAGGTTTGCATCATTCCACACCCTATATGCATTTAGATATCATGTTTTGTAGGACAGTGCATTCACATTAGTCTAAATACTCACTCCTTTACCATGATTAAGTCTAAACAGGATAACTGGAGTTTTTTAAACCCGCCTAGGCAAGCCTCAGGCATTATGTTTATTAAAACTGGGAAAATTGTCTCTTTGTATTGTTTGGCTAATTACAGATCAGAATTCATAGTCTAGAACTGGTAAAAAGATTTCTTCTGAAACTCAGTAATCAGACTGCCCCATTATTGTATTCTCACTTAGACATCCTGCCTTAGGTTATGAAATTCAAGATCTCTTTGTGTTCGAGTCGTGCTAGTTATGTTTATTAATTTTTGGAGGGATTCATGAGCCTCATATCTGCTCCTGTGTGTCCCCTATACTTGCAGTCCTAAATATTTTATTTGTTGCTTAGAATTTGTCCTTTAAACATAGAGGTTCTGCCTAGTATCTACCCTTTAGGATAGTAGTCCTAACTTTCTCCAGGACTGATAAGATGGGACGGGTAATAACACGCAATAGAATCCGTGACCAACATATGCTTTAATTACCTTCACGGGTTGGGAAGGGTAGAATATGGATATGATGACCGGTGCGCTAATACCATGTGTAGCCCCTCTTCGAGGAGTGATTACCAGGTATTGCATTGATGTGATCTATATTACTTTAAACCTAGGATATTTTCTCAAATGTTTACTTTTAATTTCTTTTAAACTTCTAATAAAACTTCTATACTTGTTTGAAATCCCCTCTTATGTGATCCTTTTTGTTATTTGCTTATTGTCCGAATTCACGAAACCATTTGGCCGGGACCCACAGTTGTGGATCCCGAGGGGTGCCTAACACTTTTCCCTTGGGGTAACTTCAAGACCTTACCCAATCTCTGGTAATGCAAACTAGTTCATGAGTTAACTACTCAGGTGCCCTAATGCACCATAAAATCGTTAGGTGGCGACTCTTCCTTTAACTTCTTCCTTCCAAAGGAGTTTGTCCCAAAAATGTCCTGAACTCGATCCCCGCGAGGAAAGAAGGGGCGTGACAGCAGGCTATTATCGCCGATTTGTGGAGGGGTTTTCTTCGATTGCAGCTCCATTGACTAGATTGACTCAGAAGAATGCCCCGTTCCGGTGGTCTGACGAGTGTGAGGCGAGCTTTCAGAAGCTCAAGGTGGCATTGACTTCAGCACCAGTTCTAGTATTACCTTCCGGTTCTAAGATGTACACAATATATTGTGACGCTTCACGCGTTGGCTTGGGGTGTGTGTTGATGCAGGAATGGTGAGTTATTGCTTATGCTTCGCTCCAGCTGAAGGTTTATGAGAATAATTACCCTTTGCACGATTTGGAGTTGGCGGATATTGTTCATGCTCTTAAGATTTGGAGGCATTACTTGTATGGGGTGTCCTGTGAGGTTTATACAGACCACCGCACCTTGCAACACTTGTTCAAGCCAATATATCTTAATTTGAGGCAGCGCAGATGGCTTGAGTTGTTGAAGTATTATTATATCACCATTCTTTATCATCGGGGCAAGGCAAATGTGGTAGCAGATGCCTTGAGCAGGAAGGCAGGGAGTATGGGTAGTTTGGCTTATATTGGAGCAGAGGAGATACCTCTAGCCTTGGACATTCAGTCCTTGGCTAATCGCCTAGTCAGATTAGACCTTTCAGAGCCTCGTCGAGTTTTAGCACATATGGTTGCTCAGTCTTCGTTATTGGGGGAGATTAAGGCCCGGTAGTTCGATGATTCGTGCTTAGCAGAGTTTCGGGAGACATTGGTATAGGGTGGTGCCAAGGAGGTTACTATTGGCGAGGATGGTGCTTTGAGACTTCAGGGCCGTTTATGTGTTCCTAATGTTGATGGTCTGAGGGAGAGGATTCTAGAGGAGGCACACAGTTCTCGATATTATTTTCATCCTGGTGCTACGAAGATGTATTGTGATTTGAAGCAGCATTAATGGTGGAGGCGGATGAAGAGGGACATTGTGGAGTATGTGACTAGGTGTCTTAATTGCCAGCAGGTGAAGTATGAGCACCAGAGGCCAGGAGGCCTACTTCAGCAGATTCCCATTCCTGAGTTGAAGTGGGAACACATCACTATGGACTTCGTGGTTGGGTTGCCTCGGACTTTGCGGAAGGTTGATATGGTTTGGTTTATTGTGGATAGGTTGACCAAATCGACGCATTTCATTCCAGTAGCTACTAAATATACTTTTGAGAGGCTAGCCCAGATCTACATTCGGGAGATAGTCCGGTTGCACGGCGTGCCGGTGTCCATTATATCAGATCGAGGTCCTCTGTTCACCTCGCACTTCTTGAGAGCATTGCATAGTGGGTTAGGCACCCAGATAGACCTCAACACAGTATTTCACCCTCAGACTGATGGCCAGTCGGAGCGTACAGTTTAAATATTGGAGGACATGCTCAGGGTATGTGTGATTGAATTCGGAGGTCAGTGGGACCAGTTCTTTCCTTTGACCGAGTTTCCTTACAATAATAGTTATTAGTCCAGCATCGAGATGGCTCCATTTGAGGCTTTGTATGGTCGGTGATGCCGTTCTCCTATCGGGTGGTTTGATCCTAACGAGGCTAAGTTATATGACACCGACCTGGTGAGGGATGCTTTGGAAAGGGTGAAGTTTATTCAAGAGAGGCTCTGCACAGCACAGTCCAGACAGAAGAGTTACACGGATCAAAGGGCGCGTGATGTATCATTTATAGAGGGAGACAAGGTTCTGTTGAAGGTCCCACCGATGAAGGGTATTATGAGGTTCGGGAAGAAAGGCAAGATAAGCCCGAGGTATATAGGTCCCTTCGAGGTGTTAAGGCGTGTTGGGGAGGTTACTTATGAGCTAGATTTACCTCCCTGTTTATCAAGAGTTCATTCGGTCTTTCATGTATCCATGCTCCGGCGGTACCACGCCGACTTCTCTCACGTGGTTGATTTCATCACTATTCAATTGGATGAGAGGTTGGGCTACGAGGAGGAGCCGGTTGCTATTATTGATAGACAGGATCGCCAGTTCAGGTCCAAGAAAGTTTCTATGATGAAGGTCCAGTGGAGGGGCCAACCAGTCGAGGAATCGACATGGGAGTCCGAGGAGAACACGCGGAGCAGATATCAGCACTTATTCAGCACTTCAGGTATGATTCTAGACCCGTTCGAGGACGAACGTTTGTTTAAGAGGTGGAGAATGTAACGACCCAACCGGTCGTTTTGTGTTATCGGACCCTGTTCCCCTAAATGAAACTTCCCATAGCATCTTATTGTGATTTATGACTTGCAGGGGCGGGTGGTCCGGGATTCGGAAGTGTTTAGAGCAGTAAAAGAACACTTAGTTCCTTAAGGTTGGCCTTTTTGACCAAGTTTGACTTTGGTCAACATTTTGAGTAAACGACCTCAGAATTGAGTTTCGACGATTCCGATAGCTTTGTATGATGATTTCGGACTTGGGCGTATGTTCGGAATGAGTTTTGGATGACTCGGGGGCGTTTCGGCGCCCAATATCAAAATAAGAGTTTCCTTAAGTTCATATTGTGGTTTGGGACGTGTTTTTCTGTTATTGTGGTCAAAACGGAATTCTGAGACCAGGAATAGTTCTGTTATGTCATTTATGACTTGCCTGCAAAATTTGGTTCATTCCGAGTAGTATAGGTCGGTTCGGCGCATTGATATCGAATTCAAGAACTTGAAGTTCTTAAGTTTTGATTCTAGGGGTTTTGAGGTGTGATTTTTAGTTTTTGCATTGTTTTGAGTGTTCTGAAGGTTCGAGTGAGTCTGTATTATGATTTGGGACTTCTTAGTATATTCAGACGGGGGCTCGGGTGGACTCGGGTTCCTCTCGGGCACCAAACAAGGCCAAAAACCAGTTGAAACAGTTGCCGGTGCACCTGATCTTGTGTGACCGCAGGTGCGGTTGCCCAGTCCCGCACCTGCGGTCCCAGCCTCGCAGGTGAGACCCTCAGGTGGGCTGCCCAGTTCTCGTAGGTGCGGGCCCTTTCCCGCAGGTGTAGACTCCTGACCGCAGGTATGAGCCCAGGCGCTTGTCCCATTTTCCGAAGGTGCGAGCTATTGCTCGTAGGTGCGGTCTTTGAGCCGCAGGTGCGGAACCACAGTAGGCAGTGTGTTCCTTTAAAACACGGGAAATGTTCATTTTTTCCATTTTTCTTCTACCATTGTCGACCTAGAGAGCTTGGGAAAGAGCCAATCCACCTAGCTACTGATAAGGTAAGTAAATTCTACCCTAGTATTAGTTTGATACATTAATTACTAGTTAAATTAACTACTTAATTATTGAAAATCAATGAATTGGGTAGTAACCTAGGGCTTTCGAGAATTTAGAGATATTCCCGTGAATTGGCTATGAAATCATACAAAAATCATATATTAACGATCTTTAGGTTATGGGTGAGTGTTTCCTTCGAGAATTTTCGGAATCCGAGCGTGTAGGCCCGGGGGTGGATTTTGGGATTTCTTCATGAATGATGAATTGATTAAATAAGTAGGATAATTCCATGCTTTGAGTATAATTTGATATATTGATGTAAAGTTTGACTAGTTTCGAGTCCTTGGAAGACGAGTTTGGAGTTTCAGGCGCGTTCTTGGTCCGGAAAGTAGATTCGACACGAGGTGAGTTTCCTTTCTAACCTCGTAAGAGGGAATTGTCCCCATAGGTGATTTAAATGCTATGTGTTATGTTTGTGGGGGCTACGTACGTACAAAGTGACGAGAGTTCGTACGTAGCGGCCATTATTATTATGTCCCGGTAGTTAGGCCCACATCATGCCTTGTTTTCTTCCTCGTAATGAATTATATGTTATGAATTCATGTGATATGTCGCATTGGTTCCCTGAGATTTATGGAATTTGATAATTTGAATGAGTTGATTATGGAAAGTAATTTTAAAAGAATATTGTGTGTGCATGTGACCGCTTCGAAATTTATGTTTCGCGAGCGGAGTGTGATTTCTCCCACTCTCATGGGAGCGGGCCGTACGCCATGGCGGATTGAAAGATGCACTTATGGTTCGGGCCGTTCGACCTTCGGCAGTACATATATATGATTATTTTATGGCAAAGATGCACTTATGGTTCGGGATGTTCGGCCCTCGGCAGTGCACAAACATGATTATTTTTTATGGCTCAGGCCGGTTGTCCTTACCCCGTATACGCATGATAAATTGTTATTGAATTCTTGGATATTGATTTAACAGATATTTGGGGGGAAGATGAAGTAGTAATTGTTTATTTACTTCCAATATTTACTTGGATTTCAGTGCCTTATATATTTGATGTTTTACTAACTTTACATACCTACCGTTTTCATCATATTCTGTTAAATTATATTGTTGGACCTTAGTGGGTGTCAAGTCGACCTCTGGTCACTACTTCTTCGAGATTAGACGGGATACTCACTGGGTACATATTTATTTATGTACTCATGCGACGCTTCTGTAATTAATTGTACAGGTTCTGAGGCTGGTACATCTGGTTGCCAGATAGAAGCTCGATTCTGATTATAGTTGGACCTGACTTCACGGTGAGCTGCTTCTCCTGACGATCCTCGGCAGCACCATGGAGTTTCTTTTGCTTATTTCCCGTCTATTTCTTTCAGACAGTGGGACTGTATATTATATCTTTTGTATATTCTGTTAGTATGCCCGTAGGACTTGTGACACTAGTTCCTGGCACACACGTGGTAGTTATTATGGATTACGGGTCTGTATATATATTGGTTCACACCTCCTTATGACCGCTTTTGATTAAAACTGGATAATTATCCTTTTCGATTTATGTTTTAAGCTTTAAAACTTGGTATATGATGAAATGTTTAATCAAATAAGAAAGAACCCTTAGTAAATGGAGTGTTGGCTTGCCCGAACCCGCTGTTGGGCTCCATCACGACCTGAGCTAGGATTTTGGGTCGTGACAGTCAGCATCCTTATCATGATTATATTGCATTCAAACTCAAAATTAGCACTGCTCTTTTATTACTAAGACTAAAAGTTCAAAACAAAATTACTTCCAGTTAATTCACTCCTTAAAGCAAGTCACAAGTCCCAGTAGAAGAGAAACACCAAATTCTACGTCAAGTGACCAACAAACAAACTGATTCTAGCTTAACCTTAAGAAAGAGGGAATTTTTTTTATCTTTTTCTATAATAACTTCCTAACAAATCTAAACTTAGCCAGCATGATTCTTGCACCAGAATTTGTAAGTTCAGTAAAGAGGATATTCTATTAACTTCCTTCTCATGACTTAACCAAGAACAATTCCTAATGACTTTTAAACAAAGGACTCGTCCAGATTTAAACTATATCAAAATAGAGCCTTAGACCTTGAACAAAAATTAATATTAACAGGTTTTCTTATATTGATACATACATGACTGTTCATATATGCAAATTTCAAAGAAAATCATGGTAGATTAAATCTAAGATGCTTAAACAAACCCAGATATTTAAACTCGTTCAAACATAAAACTAAACAAATCAGTAATGAAGAATTTGATTACACAAAACTAAAGATCAAAACCAGAATGCAACTAGTAACAACAACTGGACGACAATGTATACCCAGTGAAAACCAGTGAAAATTCAGAAAACAAACCCAATAAAATAGAAGATTTTCAAGGAACTGAACCCAGAAAAGAAAACACTTAAAGTCTTTGGTATTCTGGGATATTTTCTCTCAAAGTATGTTCTTTTTTGAGTGTGCAAGATGTGTAAAGATGTTCATCATATGTGTTAGAGTGTGTAGATAGTGTGGAAAGATCTCCTCTTTATATGAGAAGAGAAGGACTCTTCAGACAGATTTTATTTGGCCAAAAATATATACAAAATGATAGAATTTTGACCAAAAATCTGTCCAAAACCAGATTTTTGTCCAATGAACAGTTTTTCTCACCAAATCTGGACAGTCTTTTGGAGTATTATACTATAAAACAATCCTTAACAGTAAAAGTAACCAAACAAATGGTCCTACACTCAAGTACCCCCTTAGTACCCTTCCCCTTTATCTTCAATCCATTCATTCAGCAAAAATGCACCACAAACCAGACGTGGATTAGCCAAGTATGGTATTAAAAGGGAAAAACTTTACCGACAAACCAAAACTCAAACAATTAAGCTAAATCAAACAAAAGTATACCACATATATATTAATAACACTTTAACTTGATGTTAAATTCAACCACAAAATATGTGCGTCTTAAAACAAAGCGATCCTAATTGAGTGAATGATCAACTACAACAAAAATCTAACAACCGAGGAATCTAACGAGTGACTGACTATCTTAATTAAATGTCTAACTATATCAACAGGCCCCATTAAACATGAATTAACCATAGTGAACAATAATCACATGAGAAACAAACTTTAAACCTTCAACTGACCAGCGATTTTGTTGACAAATGCTGAAACTTCAATTAATTAGCACGATTAATTAAACATGAATTAATAGAAACTGCAATTGAAGCTATAATTTTCAAACTTGAATCTAAAACTAACTTCAAACACCACTAGCATAACTTATGAGATGGGAATCCGAACAACACAATAATTCAAAATCAACGATGGACTACTAATCATTACTGACTCTAAACTAACTAACGACTAATTAAATATTAAAAAAACACATGAACGAACAAAGAAGAAAAATCATAAATTTAGACCTAAGCAAACTACAATGAATCAGAAAGAAAAAGAAAAAAAAAGGACATAAGGGATTAGGGTGCACCAGAAACTCGAGTGCCCGAGACAGTGGTGGGACGCCAACTCGACAACAATGTGAACTTCGAGCACCATTTTCTAATTGGTGAATCATGATCATGATTTCCAGCGAGCCAGTGGTCAGTCACGATATCACCAATGAGAAACCCGTGCTTCAAGTCACGAGATAGGCCAAGACAAAGGCGTGGTGGTGATTTTAGGCAGTTTTCGGGCAGTGGTGGTCGCTGGAACTGGCCAAAAAATGGAAATCGGAGTTTGTCTTTGAAATCACTAGGGAAAAGTATACCAAACAAGAAGATATCCGACCATGTATGTGTTGTGGGGTGGAGATTCCATGAACTCTACGAATTTAGGCAAAAAAGGGCGGCGGCTAGGGTTCTTAGATCTAGAATTCATAGAGTTTGAGGGGGTTTGGAGGTTTTGGTTTGGATGTTTGGAAAGAGGAGAGTAAGAGGATGATATGATGAAATTTAGGGGCGGAAAGGAGGTGGTCGTACGACGACACCGATAGGCAGAGGCAACAACGACAGTGGGAGAATGAGAGAAGAGAGAGGGAGCTAGAGTTTAGGTTTTGGGGTTAATTGAAGCAAAATTTCTGATTTTTTATCTTTATAAATGAAATGAAAGATTAAATTAGGCTATTGGATTGAAGATGATATGATGTCTAGGATTGACCTTTTGTAACTTAACCAAAACAATGTAGTTTGATTATAAAACTACGTTGTTTGAACACTAACCTGGCAGCCATTTAATTGGCATTGAAATTGCACTCTTAGCCACCTAGACATTTCATTTTTAGCCTATTTCCTTTTAATCTTATCTTATTAAACTACAATCTAATTAACCAATAAAACAAAACCTAATAAAACTCATTAGCTAATAATTGAATTAATCATATGAGAAATCAATTTCATTAACTTATCAAATAATTAGTCAATTAAAAGAGCGACACAAAAAGACAATTTTTTTTGTATTTTTGAGATAAGAAAAATTGCAATAAAAAAAATTAAAACTTGAGAAAGAAAAAGAAATGAATAATGTAACAAAACACTTATAAATTCAGTAGATGTTAAAATAGTGCAAAAATTAGGTATTCACAGCTACCCCTCTTTTCTCGAGAACATGAAGTGTTTTCGTGCAAAGAAAAGTGAATGTCATAGCTAATTTTTGCTCACATATCACTCCAATGGAAGCAATTTTTGAAAAATGGTGACCAAACCTTGCTTCCAAGGTTGCCTACATATCCTTGTCTAGAGGAATCATGTCTGTGTAGTTCTGAAAAAATTTGGTAGCTGGGACTACCAAACACTGGAGTTAAGATTGATGATGTTGTCATTGTTGCTGCTACTGTTACTTACTGCTTACATCAAAAGGAAAAAAGAGAGAACTATATATGTCTGCAAACTAAGAGTTACAAAATTTCTATCTATATGCCTTCTGGAGTCAAATCTTGATTCTTGACTTGCTCTCTTATGTTGACCTTAGTTTGGATTTTGACGCTTTTTGAAGAAAAGATTATGACTCAATCCCAGTTGCTTGCTTTTCCTGATTGAAAATTGAGAAGATGAATCTTAAGAAGCTGGGTTGCTGACATATTGTCAAAGATAACTCCAACTATCATGTGATCGTCCTTCTGGTGATAATTGAAACTGCAAGATCTATCGTCATAATCTGTGCTCTACGGCGGGGCCTGCAAAGCCATCAAAGACGAACAAACGAACAAAAATTTCTGCCCCGGTTTGGACTAGGAAAATTTTGTGAGTTATCAGAGGAAGCTATAAACTATCTAATTTATTGAAAGGCAGACATAAACAGTAGTATAAACTAGCTAAAAGAGATAAAATTTGTAACGCGAGATTGTACACCCTACGTTACCAAGAGATAGGTAACCAGGGGTTGGTACCCTGTATTACTGAAAGGAAAGTAACCAGGGGTTGGCACCCTGTATCATTAGGAGGAATGTAACCATGGGTTGGTACCCTATATTACTGGAAGAGAATGTAACCAGGGGTTGGTACCATGTATTACAGAAGAGAAATGTAACCAGGGGTTGGTACCCTGTATTATTGAAATGAGTGTAACCAGGGGTTGGTACCCTATATTACTGAAATGAAATGTAAACAGGGGTTGGTACCCTGTATTACTGAAAGGAAAATGTATCTAGGGGTTGGCACCCTGTATTACTAAAAGAAGTGTAACCAGGGGTTTGCTCCCTGTATTACTAAAAAGAGTGTAACCAGGGGTTGACACCCTATATTATTGAAGAGGAATGTAACCAGGGGTTGGTACCCTATATTACTAAATGAAAAGTAACCAACGGTTGGCACCTTGTATCACTAGGAAGGAATGTAACCAGGGGTTGGCACCCTGTATTACTGAAAGGAAATGTAACCAGGGGTTGGCGTCATGTATTTCTAGAAAGAAAATGTAACCAGGGGCTGTAAAGGAATGTAACCAGTGGTTAGTAGCCTGTATTACTGAGGAAGGATGTAACCAGGGGTCGGTACCCTGTATTAATGAAAGGGAATATAACCAGGGGTTGGCGCCCTGTATTATGGATAAATTTTGAATTCCTCTTGGCGAAAAGGTTCTGCCTGAGTTAAACTACGTAAAACAGTCTGAACAAAAGGTACTTCTACCTGGAAATATGAGATAGATCCCCCTAAGCGAAGAGTACTCTACCCTGAACTATGAGTTGGATCTCCCTAGGAGAAATGTTTCTACCTGAGTTAAGCTACGTAAAACTTCCTGAGTGAAGAGTAATTCTACTCGGAACTATGAGCTAGATCCCCCTAGGCGAAACGGTTATACCTGAGTTAAGCTATGTAAAACAACCTGAGCGAAGAGTAATTTTACCCGGAACTATGAGCTGGATCCCCCTAGGGGAAATGGTTCTACCTGAGTTAAGCTACATAAAACACCCTGAGCGAAGACTAATTCTACCCGAAACTATGAGCTGGATCCTTCCTAGGTGATATGATTCTACCTGAGTTAAGCTACGTAAAACACCCTGAGCGAAGAGTACTTATACCCGGAACATCCCCCCAGGAAAAATGGTTCTACCCGAGTTAAGCTATGTAAAACACCCTGAGCGAAGAGTAATTCTACCCGGAACTATGAGCTGGATCCTCCTAGGTGATACAATTCTACCTGAGTTGAGCTACGTAAAATGGGAGATATGGACAGTAGTAATGCATGCTGCAAATAAAAGAAAAATGGAGATTTTAAGGAGCTTACTTTTGGTGACATTCGTCCTTTGAGAATCTCCATTCTGCACTGCTTTGTTCCTGCTTTCAAACAAAGAAAAATTTGTGAGTTTTCAAAGTGGTGGTTGGTTTGTGGCCTTGATGCCCTGTTGTGGTTTGAATTCACGGCCACTTCAATGTTGAAGAACTGATTCTATCAGTGTGGTATCGAGGTGCTCGGATACTCTGTATTGCATTTTGAAGACCTCATTTTCCGAAGTTACTCCTGACTGTTTCATACTCGAATGTCCATGGTACCGCTAACCCTTGTCCCTAAGGCAAGGAAATTCTTCCATTTAAATCAAACTCAGTTGTCTTGCACCCCGTACTAGTTTGTGTCCGTAGTGCTTAACAACTTTTCTCATGAAGCAGGTCTTGCTTAGGCGACCTTTTCAATTTCTTTGAGACACTTTGTTTGCCTTCAAATGAGAACACAAATGGATTCTTGCCTTCGTTAATGCCATATATGCCCCAAGTAGTGCTTGATATTACGAGGAAACTGTAGCCAGTTTCGCAGCCATTTCTTTGCTTTGCTTTCGATGCAAGATCAGACCGAAAGGGACTCAAAGAAAATTATGGGTAAAGACAGAAGAATAATTGAAGGTGATAAAGAACTGTGCTTAAACAAAAGGTATCCCTTTTGGGGAAAGGAATAGGGATACTTATCTGGAAGTATGTGCCGACTTCAATAAATCATTACATGCATTTTAGACTGGACGCCTAATCCGTGTGAGCTGTCTAATTCTCAAAATCCATCGCAAATGTTCATCTTGAAACTGTCTTGGTTGTGCTCATGTCGGTATATCGAAGACCATCATTCGTCTAGTAGCACCCTTTGCGGGTTTTTGCTAATTGACCTATCTTATTTCTCTACTCACTATCGCTTTATGGTGCCAATTTAGGTTTTTACCAATAAGTCTCTCTCATTTCTCTGCTCACTGTCGCCTTACAGTGCCCATACAGGTTTTTACCAATAAGACTCTCTCATTTGTTCTTCTTTTTTTTCTTCTTTTTTTTCTTTTTTTTAGCTGAGATACGACATGCGGAAGGTTTCCCAATGACCCTGACATGGGGACTTCAAATATTCTCAAATATTGATAAGAAGTTCTTAACAGGGAGAAGGCAAAAAGAACCTTGAACTGAATTACAACTTTTGGAACCGTTTCTACAGAAAAAACCGTAAAATAAAACAAACTTCTGCCCCAACTTTGGAGTATTGGGAATATGGATTTTTTGTTATGATAGGACTGAACCCAAGGTATGGCTGCCTACGTATCCTTTCGGAATCAGGCCGGACGTAGTTCAATGACTTAGAAGATTTGTTGTTTGACTTTTTCTCTTTATTTTTTTTCAAGTACACAGGTTCCAAAAAAGTGGAAACAAATAAGACAAATACAACTCAAAAGGGTTAACAAAAGGGTGACACATATTTGGAATAGCAAGCAATGATAGACTTCGTCATCTCGATCTGAGGAAATCATGCGTGAAAGTTCCATAGTGGGCATATATCAGATATAATATCTTTTGACTGCATTTGCGTTAATAGTCATGTCTGGTACCCGTCCTTCTTCATATACCAAGTGCAAGGCCCCTTTTGGTACCCCTCTCTATGATGTAGGGTCCTTGCCAGTTTGGGTCGAACTTTCCTTTAGCTTCTACTTGGTGTGGAAGAATGCATTTCAAAACGAGATGGCCTACCTCAAAGTGCCTTGGGCGCACTTTCTGATTATAAGTGTGTGCCATTATTTGCTGGTATAACTGGCCAAAACACACTGTTGATAGCCGTTTTTCATCGATCAACATTAGTTGTTCTAATCGGGTATTTTCCCATTCCGTATCTTCAATCTCTGACTCCACAATGATTCTACGAGAGGGAATTTTGACTTCAGCTGGTATTACAGCTTCCGTTCCATATGCCAACAGATAAGGAGTTTCACCAACAGATGTGCGAGCAGTCGGCGGTACCCCAAAAGAGCAAAATACAACTTTTCATGCCATTGTCTGGAACCTTGGATCATTTTTCTAAGAATCTTCTTGATATTCTTGTTCGCCGCTTCGACAGCTCCATTGGCTTTTGGCCGGTAAGGGGTAGAGTGGAGATGCATAATTTTAAATTGCTCGCATACCTCCTTCTTCAAATGACTATTTAGACTAGCTGCATTGTCAGTGATAATGGTCTTTGGGATACCAAAGCGACAGATGATGTTGGAATGAACAAAGTCTACCACTGCTTTTTGGTGACTGCTTTGAAAGTGACGGCCTCCACCCACTTGGTGAAGTAATCAATTGCAACCAAAATGAATCAATGCCCATTTGAAGCCTTTGTCTCGATTGGCCTAGTTACATCCATTCCCCAAGCAACGGAAGGCCAAGAAGAAGACACGGGATGCAACTCCGAAGGTGGCAAGGGAATTAGGTCCCCATGAATCTGGCATTGGTGACACTTGTGAACAAAACTGAAGCAATCTCTCTCCATAGTAATCCAATAATACCCTACTCGAAGAATCTTCTTCGCTAAAATATATCCACTCATTTGAGGTCCGCATACCCCCGAATGCACTTCACTCATGATCCCCTCAGCTTCTGTGGCATCTATGCATCTCCACAAGTTCAAATCTGGGTCCTTTTGTACAAAATTTCCCCATCCAGGAAGAAACCGTCGGCGAGACGCCTTATAGTTCTTTTTTGATCTCCCTTGGAATGCTCTGGGTATTCCCTTATTTTCAGGAATCATTTTATGTCATGATACCATAGTTCACCATCTGGTTCTGTCTCAATAGTATTGCAGTAACCGTGCTGATTCTGAACTTGCATTTCCAATGGATCAATATGAGTATTGCCTGGATAAGGGAGTATCGAGGCTAAGGTAGCCAAGGCGTTGGCTAGCTCGTTGTGAAACCTGGGAATGTACCTGAACTCGATGGATTTGAATCTTTTGCCCATGTCTTGCACACATTGTCTATATGGAATAAGCTTGATGTATCGAGTCTCCCATTCGCCTTGGGCTTGCCGGATAAGCAAATCAGAATATCTCATAAGCAAAAGTTCATGCACATCTAGATTGAGGGCCATTTTCAGGCCCATGCTACAAGCTTTATATTCTGTCGCATTATTGGTACAGAAGAACCGAAGTTGGGCCGTTGCAGGGTAATGTTGTTCGATAGGTGAGATGAGAATTTCCCCGATCCCAACTCCTTTGGTATTGATATCCCCGACAAAATACATTTTCCATACATGGAGGTCGTTTGAAGCTACTTCTTCTATTGAGTTGACCTCTTCGTCTGGGAAGTATGTGCTAAGTGGATGGTACTCATCATCAACTAGATTCTCGACCAAATGATCTGCCAAAGCCTATGCTTTCGTCGCGGTACGAGTGACATAGACGATGTCGAACTCTATGAGCAGAATCTACCATTTTACGAGCCTGCCTGTGGGCATTGGCTTTTGAAAGATGTACTTCAAAGGATCCATTCTGGATATGAGGTAAGTGGTGTAGGCCGGGAGATAATGCCTCAGCTTCTGAGCAACCCAAGTCAAGGCACAACATGTCATTTCTAAAAAAGGTATACTTAACCTCGTAATTGGTGAACTTCTTGCTCAAATAATAAACTGCTTGTTCCTTTTTTCATGTTGCATCATGTTGCCCTAGAACGCATCCAAAGGAATTATCCATAACCAATAGATATAAGAGCAAAGTCCTACCATGCTCAGGTGGGACGAGTACAGGTGGTTTTGATAGATAATCTTTAATCCTGTCAAAAGCTTTTTGGAAATTGTATGTCCACTTGATAGAAACATCCTTTTTCAGCAACTTAAAGATGGGCTCGCATGTGGTCGTAAGATGAGAAATGAACCTACTGATGTAGTTCAACCTTCCGAGCAAACTCATGAATTACTTTTTGTTCTTCAGGGGTGCAGATCTCGAATGGACTTTATCTTAGATGGATCCAATTTGATTCCTCTTCGGCTGACTATAAAACCGAGGAGTTTCCCATACGGAACCCCAAATGCACACTTGGCTGGATTAAGCTTAAGGTCATACCTTCAAAGCCGTTCAAAAAACTTTTTCAAATCGCTGCACATGATCAGCCCGTGTCTTTGACTTTATGATGACATCATCGACATATGCTTCATTTTGTGCATCATGTCGTGAAATATGGTGGTCATCGCCCTCATTTAAGTTGCCCCTGCATTCCTTAAGCCGAATAGCATGAGCCTATAACAATAGGTACCCCATGGAGTGGTGAAACGGTTTTTTCTGCGTCATCCTCATCCATTTGGATCTGGTGGTACCCAGCATAGCAATCCACGAATGATTGTATCTCATGCTTTGTGCAATTATCTACAAGAACGTGGATGTTTTTTAGAGGAAAATGATCCTTTGGACTTTCTTTGTTCAGGTCCCTGTAGTCAACATAGACTCTAGTTTTTCCATCCTTCTTTGGCACAAGCACAATATTTGCCACCCAGGTGGTGTATCGGACAGCTCTGACCACATTGGCGCTCAATTGCTTCATTATTTCCTCTTTGATTTTGTTACTCATGTCTGTTTTGAATATCATCGTAAGACCAAACAAACACATCTCTGTATTCAAGTAAAATTTGAAGCAAGGCATCTCTGGTTTTTTGTTCAGTGTGAATGCTTATCTCGTTTCTCTAACTTCTTCATGACTTCTAATATTAATTGTCTTAGTTTCATTAAGATTGGGCTTAGGATTGTTTTAAAATTTTTCCAACTCTATGTTTATTTCCTCAACAGCCTCATCTTCATCATACTCAACCTCTTGATGCATTATTTCGAAATTAGACAGCTTTTTAAGATCTGGGCATGAATTCCACATGCATGTCATGTTATTAAAGCCAACATTAACAAAACTGAAATGGAAACAAAATGACTGGAATTAGGAAAAGGAAAAGATACAAAACTTAATACGAAACTGAACTGCATTTCATTGAATTCGAAAAGATAGAAGGGTTAACATCAAAACAAAACAATCATACTGAGATATTTGGATTACAACCCTGAAAGTAACCAAAATTACAAAAAAGAAGCTGCAAAAGCAAACTACCAAGACTCCTTCCTTGTGGGGAGAGGAGTTGCTTCCCAGTTGTTGAGAATGGTGTCTGGCCAATTAATTATTTATCGGCACTAGTGCCTTCACCATCCTGGATCATATTCACTTAACAGAATATCTGGCTGAGGCCATGGAAAATTTCATCAATGTTTGCCTGCGCCGAGGAATATTGACCCTCTTGGAATCGTGACTTGACAAAAGTGTAGAAAATGTGAGGGATAAGTTGTTGCAAGACCCATCCATGCTTTTTGCGGTGCTTGGCTTTGTCTTCGTCTGCTTGTGTTGGCCTGAAGCCTAAACCAAAAGTACCCTGGTTAGTAAACGGAGAAATGGGCTCCGAAATTCCTTGCAACGAATCCCCCAAGCCTTTTCCTAGCCCATAACTTTGACTTAGCATAAGTGCAGCCACCATTACAGATGTGGAAGAAAGACGAGGATTCAGAATGGGTTTTCCTTCCTCAACATGGTCCACAACAATCACTTCAAAATCATGATTAACAATGGACTCAAACCCTTCCTTGGCTTCAATACAGAGGATTAATGGGTCTTTATAAATGGAAGACTCGTCTTCCCCGTGAACAACAATTTATTGCCTGTCATGTTCGAATTTGAGCATCTGATGCAAGGTGGATGGCACAGTTCGGTCCGTATGGATCCATGGACTTCCAAGAAGAAAGTTATAAGAAGTGTCCATGTCCACTACTTGGAATACAATTTCAAAGTGAACTTGCCCAATAGTGATGGTGAGGTTGATCTCCCTGATGGTATCTCTCGCTAAGCCATTAAAATCCCGGATGCGGACATTGCTGTGTCGGATTCAATCTGTATTGATCTTCATGCTTTTCAAGGTGGAGAGAGGACATACATCTACATTCGAGCATCCATCAACCATGACTCGCTTTACGTAGTGCCCTTCACATTTAACAGTCAAGTGTAAAGCCCTATTGTGTCTGGCTGCTTCTTCGAGGAGCTCATCATCAGTAAAGGTGATTCTGTTCACCTCAAAACATCTGTTGGCCATCTTCTCCAACTGATTAACTGTGGTCTTCTCTGAGACATGTGCCTTGTTCAAGATCTTGATTAGTACCTGAGCATGTTCTTTTGAATGTATGAGCAGAGATAGTAAAGAGATTTGGGCAGGAGTCTTCCTCAGCTGGTTAATGATTGAGCAATCCTGAACTTTCATATTTTTCAAAAACTCTTCTGCCTCTTCTTCAGTGACTGGTTTCTTTATCGGAAATTGGCATTCTCTGATTTGCTTGGCCTTCCGCTACTATTTTGGAGAGTAACACCTCCCCGATCGAGTCAAACCTCCAGTTTCCCCCACTTCTTCTATGATTTCCTTGCCTTTGTAAGACATCACAGTTTTGTTGTAGTTCCAAGGAATGGTTTGCGTGTTTATCATAGGGGATTGCACGGCATGTTTGATTATGATCGGCTCGGTTATACCCTTCGTACCGCACTAATTCTGCCTTGTGATGGGGTGGCCTCCAAGGACATATAACCTTGGGCTTGGAACATTGGAGCGAACATCCAACCTCAAGATTTTTGGAACAAATAAAGTTGCCTTCTCTGAGCTCTGAGTGCCTTTCACAATCAATGGCACATCTCAGCTTGGAATTACTTCCAGACCTGTTCCTTCTTGAATTGCTCCTTTTATCATTTCTACTCGACCAACCGACTTGTGTTCTTGATCTCGGCCAGTCATTCCAAATTGAACATCATTGTGTACTAGCAAGGGGTTGTTGTTCACATTAGGATGGTCCTCGTCATTTGTCACTAGAATCAACTTTTTAGTAATTAGTCTTTCTATGGCTCTTTTCAGAGTCCAACAATCATAAGTGTTATGCCCCGGGGCACCTGAATGATATTCACATTTAGCATTTTCTTGAAATCAATGTGAATCGGGATACATATGATGGGGAGCGATGGGTCCAATCACGCATATTTGCTTCAGCTTCTGGAATAGACCAGAGTATGATTCAGCCAATGAAGTGAATTTTTCCTCCGGCCTCTGCTCTCGACAATAATCCTGCCTGGGATGAGCATTGTAGGGTGCCCTAAAATTTTGCTGCTGAGGACGGGGGATCCTTGGAGTTGGTGCCCATACTTGCTGATTAGGAGGACGAGCATAGGATTAAGCATTGAATATTGTATAATATGGTGGGCCCACCGAGTATTGAGGAATTGGCGGAGGATAATAATGTTGAGGGTAGCTGGATTGCCTCTGATGAACCTGCACATAAGGGTGAGATGCCCCTCTTTGAACTTCCCTGGATCCCAAAGTCATCATGGACCATTCATCTCTCTTCTTTTGGATAGCTTGGGTAGTGGCTTTGAGAGCAGCTTGACTTACAGTTCTACCAGTCTTGAGGCCATTTTCGACCATCTCCCCTATTTTGATTGCTTCTGCAAAAGGTCTACCCATCGTGGGCATCATGTTCTGAAAGTAGTCAGACTCTTGAGCCTTCAGAAAAATGGTGATCAACTCGTGGTTATCCATGGGTGGCTTGACTCTAGCCGCCTGCTCCCTCTACTTGATTGCATACTCCCTAACGCTTTCAGTCAGATTTTTCTTCATATTGGACAGGGAATTGCAATCTGGTGCAATATCTATATTGTACTGGAATTTTTCGACGAAGGCCTGAGCCATGTCGTCCCAGACATGCCAGTGAGAGATATCTTGGTAAATGAACCATTCAAAGGCTACCCCCACAAGACTTTTCCAAAAATAAGCCATTAGCAATTCTTTTTTTCCACCTGCACCTCTTAGCTGGTTGCAGTACCTTTTCAAGTGGGCGATAGGGTCGTCGGTTCCATCACACTTCTCAAATTTTGGGGTCTTGATTCCTGGTGGTAAATGGATGTGAGGGAACATGAATATATCACTGAAAGATACACTTTTGTGACCACCTAATCCTTGTATGTTCTTTATGTTCTGTTCAAGACTTTTCATTTTCCTGGCCATCTCATCCGGCTCACCCGTCTTGGCAGGCTTTTCATTTTCCACTGGTGACTCGTACTAGAGATTCTAGTTATAAGGAGCCGAGACCATGAAAGCCATATTTGGAGAGTAGTATTGGCCATCATAAGCATGAGATGGTGGCTCGTTGTTTGGCCTCGCCACAGGAGGTGGTGGCGGGATTGTATATACCGGCATGCCAGACACAACAAGAGGGGTGTTCCTGACCGGTGCGGTTGGAGGTCGCACATTAGAGGTACCAAAGGAGGCATGGAAGCTGTAGTTTGGCACATAACCTGGTGGTAGATCACGCTCGTTGCATGGAGTGGTGGTTGAGTAGCCAGGGGTATGGTGGAAGTTCCTTCTATGGAACCCTGAGGCAGAGGCTGACCGGAGACCCAAACCTGATACACATCAGACAGTTGTTGTTTCAATCTTCTTACTTCCTCTGATTCTTGCTCATTTGGCTGACCTTGGCGGTTGTCACTGACCATCTCGATCTCATCATTGTTAGCCATTGCTACTTTTCCCTTAGATCTGGTGAAGTAGTGATGTGTTGCCAGTTTCACCACAAACCAACCACTTTAAGCTTACTATATAAGAGGCAAAAAATGTGTTAGGGTTAAGCATTTCGCAGATACGAATTACACGTAAATATGCTATGTTGCTAACACTATCACCATCTCTAACATGCTTTTGGAAGGTTTCATGTTTCATTCCGGCTTATAAGGCTGCTGAAAAGGTAAGCTGAAAAGAAAAGCTAAAAAAAAGACTTCTTCTCCTAACAAGAAAAATATTTTTAAATTTTTTTTGGAATTGCTGAAAGAAAGACTTCTAAAGAAGAATGATTTTTTTTTTTGGGGTTTTTAAGTTTTACCGTTGAGTGAAAAAATCTTTGGATTCCGAGTTTTCTTTTTAATTTCAAAAAGAAAAACTTTTGAAGAAGAACGAAAATATTTTGCAATTTAATTTTTTTTAAGTTTTTGATTTGCTGCATCAAAGATTAAAGGAAATTATTTTTGGATTTTTTGAAAATTAGGGGTTGGACCCGATAAAGCTTTCCCACGTATCTCACATCCAGCGAGAATCAAACCCGCGTAGTTCGGTGAAACGGAGTATTCTTCTCTTTTGATTTTTATAAAAATTAATCTTTGCACCTCACGCCATACTATAGAATCTTAGTAAAAAAGGATTATTTGTACTAAACTAGGAAAATTATTTTTGTTTTAAATAATAATTCCTCTTAACTAATTTTCTAAAGCCGGTCAACAATGCAAGCAAGCCTTCCAAATGATGTAACAAGTAACACATAAGTGAACATGATGTTCTCAAAGAGGATACCTGTCTTATATGGACCCGGTCCATGTGCTGAGTTTCGCTAAGTCAAATGAATATGATGCAAACAAAGCAAACCTACTAGGGATATCTGGCATGAGGTTACTTCTTCTAGGTTTAAATCCTATTAGAGAAGGTATCTAGATTGGCTTACTCGAGCGGACAACTCAAGTCAAGGAGGGTCAGCGTACCGGTAGCATTGCTTTCCGGCTTAGCTGGTGGTGCTTCCCGCCTAAAACATGTGTGACTAAGCACCTCGTCTGTCTCAAAGAAAGCGGGTTATGTCAAGCAAGTTCCCAATTTTTAATTTCAAGAAAACTCAGAGAGGGTACGTGAGAAGAAAGTTTATATGTACAGTTCAACAATATCAAAGCGGTAAAAGAGAACAGGTAGCAGATTAGGCACAAATAAATCACAATATATATAAAATTAATAAAGCCAAATAAAAAGTCAACATGTACAAGCTCGAATTCTGGTTGTCCCCAACAGAGTCGCCAGAGCTGTCACACCCTTTTCTACCCCAAATAAAGATATATGTGTATGTTATTGTGGGTTAAAAAAGTTTTTCCAATTAAGGTAACAAATTTGAGTAGGGATTATTTTATTTACAGAATCGCCATTTGGAATTGATTTTTTGGTGTTCCAAGTCACCTTTTATTTGAATCTCCAATCAAAGGAAGGTTTGATCCTATTTATCGGTCCGCGAAAGCAAAGTTCAGGTAAGGAATTCTGTTGACCGAGGAGAAGGTGTGAGGCATTCCCCGAGTCCCGTGGTTCTAGCATGGTCGCTTTATTGACTTAAAACTTGGCTTGAATTAATTTTGGACAAATCGTGATTTATATTATTTTTATGTTTTACCTATCCGTTTTTAATTATTAAAATTATAAAAGAAAGATTTGAATTTAATTATCCTAATCGCACCACGCAAGTGAATGTGCGACCGATATGAATTTATTAATTTTGTCGTAACAGCGGTACGCAAGTGAATCCACAATTATGACAAAGCACTATTAGCACGCTATTATTTTCAGAAAAATTAATATATTTGTGCTTTGAGAAAATTAATTTTTTTTAAAATTATTAAATGTTACTACCGCGCTACGCAAGCGAATCTGCGATTGCGGAAAAAGGAATAGAAATTAATTAAAACTATTGGATATGAGATGAGATTATTGAGTTAATTTATTTAAGGTCATCACGGTAAGCAAGCGAGTCCGTGAATAAAAGGTTAAAGCGGGCCTACTAGTTGCCTAGCGTTTAATTAATTAATTAGAAGGGAAAGAGTTAATTTAATTAAAAAAAATATTTTTATATTATTTTCTAGCATCATTGTTTGGAAAAATTATGCAAATAAAAATGTTGGACCAACTGTTATCTATTTTAAAGAAATGGACCAACTTATTGTTAAAGGAGAAATGAGCTAGCTTGTTGATTTTTAGAGTAGTTAGGCTGCAGCAACTTATGATAAGAAATGGGCCAACTAGCGTGATAGGCATTGGGCCTGCAGAAATTGAGCTTGTTCAAAATAATTATTTCTCATTTTAGTTATTAGCAAGGATCACTAATAATAAAGCAATAAAGTTATTGTTAAGGTTCAAAATTCCAAAATCACTCAAAGAAGCTTAACAGATCATGCTTCGTGCTTAAACAAATATTTAACATACAAATGTAAGATAAAATGACATAAGCACATAACAAGGTGATTAAATTAAAGTCGGCATCCTTATCATGAGTAAATTGTATTCAAACTCAAAACTAGCACTGTTTGAGAAACCTAATGTGTTCTCTTTTGTTACTAAGACTGAAAGCTCAAAACAAAATTACTTCCAGTTAATTCACTCCTTAAATCAAGTTACAAGT
Organism: Nicotiana knightiana; assembly: GCA_005239525.1. Classification (NCBI taxonomy): domain Eukaryota; kingdom Viridiplantae; phylum Streptophyta; class Magnoliopsida; order Solanales; family Solanaceae; genus Nicotiana; species Nicotiana knightiana. The sequence goes on along the minus strand of ML374412.1, from coordinate 16,031 downwards.
CCCAGTAGAAGAGAAACACCAAATCATATGTCAAGTGACCAACAAACAAACTAATTCTAGCTTAACCTTAAGAAAGAGGAAAAAAAATTATCTTTTTCTATAATAACTTCCTAACAAATCTAAACTTAGCCAGCATGATTCTTGCACCAGGATATATAGGTTCAGTAAAGAGGATATTCTATTAACTTCCTTCTCTTGACTTAACCAAGAACAATCCCTAATGACTTTTAAACAAAAAACTCGTCCAACTTTAAACTATATCAAAATAGAGCCTTAGACCTTAAACAAAAATTAATATTAACAGGTTTTCTTATATTGATATGTACATGACAGTTCATATATGCGACTTTCAAAGAAAATCATGGTAGATCAAACCTAAGATGCTTAAACAAACCCAGAAATTTAAACTCGTTCAAACATTGTGATAAAGAGTCTATATTACAAGGTAAAGGGGTTACCTAAATGCTGAAACAAACCAAACAAATCAGCAGTGAAGAATTTGATTCCACAAAACTAAAGATGAAAACCAGAATGCAGCAAGTAACAACAACCGGACAACAGCGTATACCCAGTGAAAACCAGTGAAAGATCCAGAAAATAAATCCAATAAAACAGAAGATTTTGAAGGAACTAAACCCAAAAAGGAAAACTCTTAAAGTCTTTGGTATTTTGGGATATTTTCTCTCAAGTATGTTATTTTTTGAGTGTGCAAGATGTGTAAAGATGTTCAACATATGTGTTAGAGTGTGTAGATAGTGGGGAAACATCTCCTCTTTATATGATAGGAGAAGGAATCTTCGGACAGATTTTATTTGACCAAAAATATGTCCAAAACGATAGATTTTTGACAAAAAATCTGTTCAAAACCATATTTTTGTCCAATGAACAGTTTTCTTCACCAAATCTGGACAGTCTCTTGGAGTATTATACTACAAAACAGTCCTCAACAATAAAAGCAACCAAACAAAAGGCCTTACACTCAAGTACCCTCTTACTACCCTTCCCCTTTATCTTCAATCCATTCATTCAGCAGAAATGGATCACAAACCAAAATTGGATTAGCCAAGTATGGTATTAAAAGGGCGAAACTTTATCGACAGACCAAAACTCAAACAACTGAGCTAAATCAAACAAAAATATACCACATATATATTAAGAACACTTTAACTTGATGTTAAATTCGACCACAAAACATGTGCGTCTTAAACAAAACGATCCTAATTGAGTGAACGATCAACTACAACAAAAATCTAACAACCGAGGAATCTAACGAGTGACTGACTATCTTAGTTAAATGTCTAACTATATCAACAGACCCTATTAAACATGAATTAATCATAGTGAACAATAATCACATGAGAAACAAACTTTAAACCTTCAACTGACCATCGATTTTGTTGACAAATGCTGAAACTTCAGTTAATTATCACGATGAATTAAACATGAAATAATAGAAACTCCAATTGAAGCTAAAATTTACAAACTTGAATCTAAAACTAACTTCAAACACCACTAGCAGAACTTATGAGATGGGAATCCGAACAACACAATAATCCGAAATCAACGAGCGACGACTAATTATTACTGACTCTAAACTAACTAATGACTAACTAAAGATAAATAAAACACATGAACGAACAAAGAAGAAAACTTAGAAATTTAGACCTAAGCAAACTACATTGAAACAGAAAGAAAAATAAAAATAAAAGGGACATAAGGGATTAGGGTGCACCAGAAACTCGAGTGCCCGAGACAGTGGTGGGACGCCAACTCGACAACAATGTGAACTACGAGCACCATTTTCTAATTGGTGAATCGTGACTGTCACTTCCAGCGAGCTAGTGATCAGTCACGATATCACCAATGAGAAACCCGTGCTTCGAGTCACAAGATAGGCCAAGACAGAGGCGTGGTAGTGATTTTAGGCGGTTTTTGGGCAGTGGTAGTCGCCGAAACTGGCCAAAAAATTGGAAATCGGAGTTTGGATTCGAAATCAGTAGGGAAAAGTGGACCAAACAAGAAGCTATCCGTCCATGTATGTTTTGTGGGGTGGAGATGCCATGGACACTATGAATTTGGGGAAAAAAGGGTGGCGGGTAGGGTTCCTAGATCTAGAATTCATAGAGTTTGAGGGGGTTTGGAGGTTTGGAAAGACGATAGTAAGAGGATGAGATGGTGAAATTTTGGGGTGGAAAGGAGGTGGTCATACGGTGGCGCTGGTAAGCAGAGGCGGCGGCGGCAGTGGGAGAATGAGAGAGGGAGCTAGGGTTTAGGTTTTGGGGTTAATTGAAGAAATATTTCCGATTTTTTATCTTTATATATGAAATGAAATATTAAATTAGGTACATTGGATTAAAGAAGATCTGATGGCTAGGATTGACCTTTTGTAACTTAACCAAAATGTAACAACCCGACCGGTCGTTTTGAGCTCTAGCACGTTATTTAGCAGTTTGAGGTCATGAGTAGATTTATTTCAAGTATTATGACTTGTAGGTGTGGTCAAAACTGAATTTCAGGATGTTTGGAGTCAATTGAGAAAGAAACTTCTCAATTCGGAAGCCTTAAGTCGGAAGAATCAACTAAGATTGGAATTTTGAGTAAACGACCTCCGAATCAGTATTTGAAGGTTCCAGCAGGTTCGTATGATAATTTCGGACTTGGGCATATGTCCGGATCGGGCTTTGGATAACCCGGGAGCATTTCAGCGCATATTATGAAAGATAGCATTTAGAAGAATTTCATAAATTTGGGTTGTAAGGCATTTCAGTGTTATAGATATCCGTTTGGTATTTCGAGTCTAGGCATAACTTTTTATGGTGATTCTGGAGTTGGGAGCGCGATCGGAAGTGAATTCGGATGTCCGTAGGTCATTTTGAAGTCATTTGGCTAAAGATAGAAATTTGAAGGTTTTTGAGAAGTTTGATCGAGAGTTTAACTTTTTGATATCGGGGTCAGATTCTAATTCCGAAAGTTGGAGCAAGTCTCTTATGTTGAATATGACTTATGTGCAAAATTTGGAGTCAATCGGACGTGATTTGATAGGTTTCGGCATCGGATGTAGAAGTTTGAAATTTCAAAGTTCATAAAGCTTGAATTGGAGTGTGATTCATGATTTCGACGTTGTTTGATATGATTTGAGGCCTCAAGAGAGTTTGTATCATGTTTTGGGAAATGTTGGTATAATTGGTTAAGCTCCCGAGGGCCTCGGGTGCATTTCGGAAGGCTAACAGAATGGATTTCGCGCCAAAATAGCTGCTGAAATTTCTGCTGCAAATCTGTTTTGGACAACAATTGATGCATCTAAGAGCTAATTTTGGAAGCGTATATATAAAAATCTATAAGGAATCTGAAAATTTTCAAAACATAAAAGTGTATCCCTTTAATTCTAGTTTCCAGAAAGTTAAACCATTCATAATTTGGACATTTTATCAGAAAGTTATGATCGAATGAAGATGGCTGGTGGAGCAGTTTCGACAGAATTTTCTGATGCATGGAGCCGACTTTAGAAGCTCATATCTCGGAATATATAATGAGTTATATGGTGTACAACCTCTCACATTAAATATCTTCGAGTCTAGTTTCTAAATATTCAAAAAATTTGTCATTTATATATTTCTACAAGGAGTTATGGGCATTTTAATAGAAGGTGTACATCAAGGGAAAATTGTAATAGGATGTACAACCTGCACAGTGCAAGGTACAATTCGATGAAGCCTTGGCCCATTTCTTTCATTTGGTTTGGACGATTTTGGAGAGCTCAAGGAGGGATTTTCACCAAGCAACACTAGGTAAGTGATTTCTTCATATTTTTGAGTTAAATATGTGATCTTACATGGATTTAGACATGGAAATTAGTAGGAAATTGGGATTTTCGGAGGAAAACCTAGAAATGTGTATTTTTGGATTTTTACCATGAAGTTGAGCATGAAAATTGGAGCAAATTGTATATTTGAGTTAGTAAAGCTATCGGTAGAATTTATCTTCGAGAAATTTTGAAATCCGGGCACGTGGGCCCGAGGGCATTTTGGTCAATTCCTTTAGCGGAGATGGGAATTTATATAATTTGAATTGTTAACAAATATTAGAGTATAATTTCATTGGTTTGTCGTTATTTGGATAGTTTGGGGGGTTGTGCATCCATTGGAGTCGTCGGAAGGGCTTGGAAGCCGGTTATGGAATTTCAGAGTGAGGTAAGTCTCCTTTCTAACTTTGTGAGGGGGAATTGTCCCCATAGGTGAACTAAATAAATACATTCTATTATTTGCGGGGGCTATGTACGCACGGGGTGACGAGAGTCCGTGCGTAGCTACTATTATGCCATGTCCGGGTAGTCTAGGACCCACTAGCATGCTTTACTTGTCGTACTTCTGACCTTGTCAATAAAATATCATGTGATGCTTTCAATTAGTATCTAAATCTTTGAGAAGGATAAAGTTTACTTTTCTTAATCACTTAGAAGGAGAATTGATTCTTCCTTGGATAATTGTGTTTCAGCTAAATTTATAGAGCTTGGAACCTTGTTGAAATTGGCAAGTAAATCACCAGAAAGGTTTTAAATACTATTCTCATGTTTATTAAAAGGATAATTTTATCACTTCATTGAACATCAAATTTTCCTGATAAAAATGTGGTTTATTGGTGTGAATATGTGTAACTTTGGGTTCTTGACTCGCACGTATGATTCGCAAGCAGGATGACCCTGTATTTATGTATATTTATACGGGGACCCGAGTCGCAGGTATGATTCGCGAGTGGGGTAGCCCTAGTATTATGTTAACCGCGTCGCATGTTCGATTAGCGAGCGGGGCAGATAGATGCATCTATGGTTCGGGTCGTACGACCCTCGGCAGTGCACATTTTATTATTGTTGGTCCGTGCCGTTCGACCCTCGGCATTTTCTTGCGCATGATAATTGCTGCGTATTTCGTGTAATTATTACTGTTTACTGGCCTAAGAAGTTGTAAAATTTCCAACTGAAATAACGAAGATTTAATGTGTTAAATGTGAAAGAACTTGATATTTATTATCCCTGATTATTATTAAATTTGCCTATGATACTCATGCTTAGCATCTCACTTGATTATACTAAACTGACTTATAGCAAGTGTCAAATTCGAACTCTCGTCACTACCTCTCTGAGGTTAGGCGGGATACTTACTGAGTACACGTTGTTTTCGTAGTCATGCTACACTTGCTGTGCATTTTTATTGTACAGGTACTTTCATAGCGATGTGACTGGTTTGGAGACTTAGGCGAGCTGCATCATCCGGAGGGGATTCGCAGTTGATAGAGTCTCCCTCATATTGTATTTATTTTCATTTTAAATTGCTCGTCTAATTTGTATTTCGGACAAGCTTTGTAGTATTTGTGAAATTCTTAGAATTTGCTCATGCACTTGTGACACCGGGTTCTGGGGTGTGTTTGGGGGTGTATTTTATAAAAATAGAATATTAAACTGTCGTATTTACTTAGTGGATTTTATTAAGTTATTATGTAATAAAGTGAAAGGTAATGATTTCAAAAATGCTAAAACAGGAAATTTAACTTAACCATTTAATGATTGGCTTTCCTGACAGTGGTGTCCGGCGCCATCACGACCTTATGGATTTTGGGTCGTGACAACTTGATATCAGAGCCCTAGGTTCCCTTAGGTTTCACGAGTCATGAGCAAGTCTAGTAAAGTCTTGCAGATCGGTACGGAGACGTCTGTAGTTATCTTCGAGAGGCTACAGGGCTGTTACGAGTACTTCCCTTCTTGATTCCTCATCGTGCGATTTGATTCCTCTAGGTCTTATGCCTATGTTTCTTCCTACTCAATCTTACGTGTCATGAAGCGCTTGCTATGAATCAGGAATTTGAGGAATTGAAATGGTGCTACGGATAGGGTGTGTGATGTTTTCCATGCGTAATTGGTTGGGGATATTGTTGTTGCCCTGCAGAAGGATAATATGTAGTTTCAACTCAGTAGTTGTGTTTCTGAGAGCCTTGAGGCTATGCTCAGGTAGTGACGATGTTTTCGATTGGTTATCGCGCGGTGTTGATATGATGGTAGAATGCTTGCCCATATGTCGGGGTAATGAATGACTTGAAGGGAGGTCTTCTCAGAGCGTAATTTCAAGATTTCAGTATTTTAGTTTCGACGGAGGAAGGGCAATTGGACTATGAAGGCCCCAGCTCATCTAGCAAAATAGTTGCTGCAGGTATTCCAAATCATATGAATGAATTTGTGTCTCAGTGTGTCAATAGTGACTGGATAATAGACATTGGAGCCTCAAATCACATGACCTCTAGGCTTGAGTTACTACAAACACATAAGTCGCTTTCTACAATAGAAAAAAACATAGTCCATCTCCCTAATGGTAATGCAGTGTCAATTTCACACTCCAGAAGTACACCTGTGTTGGATAATCAGAAGATTTCTAATGTAATCTACATTCCATACTTTAAGTTCAATTTACTCTCAGGCTCACAACTCACCAAGGAACTAAAGTGCATGGTAGGCTTCTTTCCTGGCTTCTGTATATTCTAGGATCTTTACAGTGGTAAGATGAAGGGGATTGGTAAAGAGGAACATGGACTTTATGTGCTCAAAGTTGGTATCTCAGAACGGTTTTTAGCTCAAATTTCAAATAAAAGTGCATCCATAGCTACTGCTTCTACTCTTATCGGCTCAAGCCGTTTGTGGAATAGGAGATTGGGACATGCTCCCTTATATATAATAAGAAGAGTTGACAAGTTATATAATCTAACTGTTAGTGACAGTCACCACTTTACTGTGTGTCCATTAGCCAAGAAATTTCCAACTTAGTAATAATATCACTAAGTCTATTTTTAAATTAGTTCACTGTGACATTTGGGGGGCCATACAGATTTCCTACTCATGATGAAAGAAGATTCTTTGTCACTATAAAAGATGACTATAGTAGATATATTTGGATCTTAATGTTAGCCTCTAAGTCTTAAGCTTATGTTGTGCTAAAAAATTCTCTTGTTCAAGTTCAAAATGTATTTTCCACAACTTGAAAGACTCTAAGAACTGATAATGGAAGTGATTTTTTTAGTACTGATTTCAAAAGTCTGATGTCTAGTCTTGGTATTTTACATGAAAGTACATGTGTATATATACCCCAAGAGAATAGGGTTGTCGAAAGAAAATACAAAACCATTCTAAATATGGCAATGGCACTCATGTTTCAAGCTTTTGTTCCCTTAAGGTTTTGAGATGAATGTGTTACTACTATTGTATATCTACTTTACAGACTTCCTTCTAAAGTGGTTGACCATAAATCACCTTTTGAGATGCTTTATTTGCATTCTCCTTCTCTGTCACACTTGAGAGTCTTTGGTTTCTTGTGTTATGCTACCATTCCCAGAGTACTGGACAAGTTCTCACCTAAGGTTGTTCCTGTTGTGCTTATGGGATACTCTTCAACACAAAAGGGTTATATCCTATATGAATTGCACTCAAAAACCTTTCTAGTGAGAAGAATGTAATATTCAAGGAAGATGTTTTTCCTTTCAAACATGTCAAGTCATATGGCAATCATGTGTTCCTGTCTTGGATTTACCCTCCCTAGTGGTGGTTCATGATAATTCTACAGTACCAGTTATTCTAACATCATTATCTTTGGATTCAGAGACTGATAACTTCTCATATATTGAGTTATAGAAGACATCTGATGCAACTGCAACTCCTTCACAAGAAAAGCATATGCAGACACATGACAATTTTGAGCCTACTACTGCACTTGATAATTCTGAATCGCTGCTGCACTTGACTACTTTGAGCCTGCTGCTGAAATTCCTACTTCTGATGCAGACAATGATGAATCTCCTACAGGTTGTAGGAGATATTCTATACCAAGTAAGCCTCCTATTTGGCTACAGGACTATGTCACAGGGACTAAAGGAACCAAGTGCAACTTTTCCATCTATGCACATGTGGACTATACTCATATCTCCCCTACTTACATACAAGCAATCTCAACCTACTCTGCAACTTCAGAACCAACTTCTTTCAAGGAAGTTGCATTTGATCCTTGGTGGATAGAAGCCATGCAGCTTGAATTGCACGCCTTGGAGGATAACGATACATGGTGTGTTGTAAACCTACCTCCTGGTAAAACACCTATTGTTTGCAAGTGGGTGTTCAGGATCAAGTACAAGGCTATAGGTGAAGTTGAAAGGTTCAAGGCTCGACTACTGGCTAAGGTTTATAGTCAAAGAGAATGGTTGGACTATGGAGAAAAATTCTCACCAGTGGCCAAGATGGTAACAGTGAGATATGTTGTTGTTGCTGCCTCAAAGCGTTGGTACATCTATCAAATGGATATAAATAAGGCTTTTTTCAATGGTGACCTAGGTTAAAAAGTGTACATGGTTTTGCCTGAGGAGTTTTCTAGACAGGGGGAGTCTCAGAAGGTCTGCAAACTCCACAAATCCTTGTACGGACTTAAGTAAGCACCCACGCGGTGGTATCTAAAGCTTACAGAAGCACTGGTACACATGGAGTTTCAACAAAGTCACTATGACTATTCCCTATTTATTAAAAGAGTTGGGGATGATATTGTGATCATTTTGGTGTATGTAGCTTATCTTCTGAGTACTGGCAACAATCACGAGATGTTATGTGATACAAGGTCAGATCTTCAAGGCGGGTTCAAAATGAAGGACCTGGGAGAAAGAAATTTCTTTCTGGGAATTGAATTTGCAAGATCAAATAAGGAGATCCTAATAAGTTAAAGGAAATATACTTTAGAGTTGATCTTTGAAGCAGGTATCACTCAGTGGAGCAAATCCAGCTAGCACACCTATGGAGCTCAACCAAAAACTGACCACTGTAGAATGTGATTTGTCCTTCAAGGAAGAAAATGCCACTACTGATGAAGTGTGAAGGGATCATAGTGCCTATCAAAGACTTGTTGGGAAATTGCTACATCTAACTATGACCAGGCCTGATATCTCCTTTGTTGTACAGGTCTTGAGTCAATTAATGCATTGTCCTAGAACCTCTCATATGGAGGCAGCATCAAGAGTAGTGAGATATATAAAGCAGGTACCTGGTTTGGGATTGTTTATGCTTGCAGAAGACAAGAGTCTGATTGCCTACTGTGATTCTAATTGGGTAGCTTGTGTAAAGACAAGAAGATCAGTAACTGGTTATCTGGTGAAGTTTAGAAATGCCCTAGTGACTTGGAAATCCAAGAATCAAAGCACTATCTCTAGAAGCTCAGCTAAAGCAGAATTCAGAAGTATGGCTTCCTGTGCAGCAGAGATCACTTGGTTGATAGGGTTATATGAAGAACTAGGAGTCAAATTTAGTCTGCATGTGAAGCTAGTGTGTGACAGTACGACAACAATTCAAATTGCTGCAAATCCAATCATTCATGAGAGAACAAAACATATTGACATTGATTGTCACTTTATTAGGGAAAACTATGTGAAGGAATGTTGAAAACTGAATATGTTACTGAAGATCAACTGGCATACTTGCTGACTAAGAGTCTTGGATGAGCAAAACTTGAGTATCTGTTGAAATAATTAGGATTGAAGAATGTGTACCAGCCATCAACTTGAGGGGGGTGTTGAAGGATTGATTAACCAGCTAATACTTAACTATTGTTAACTGTTATTGTAATAACTAACTAGGTTGGTTAGTTTGTTAATAAAGGTATTTAGTTAGTGATTAGAGATATATAAATATCTGTAATCTTAGGATAGTAGTAAGAGAATTTCATTTTTGCTTCTTCAGCCACTTCAATGAAACAGTTCTCGTTTCTCATCTCCTTCATTGAGCCTAGTCTTCTCTCTTCTCATATGGAGGCAGCATTATACTAATAGTTTGTTGGAGCAAGTTATTGGACCTCAGTCTCTACTTCTGCTTTATAGAATGTATTTCTTATATATGGTTCATCAAAAGAATATTTATGTTAGTATAAAAAGCAAAGGTGGAGTCAGGATTTGAAGTTTATGAATTCGGGATTCTAGTCCTTTTAAATTACTGGATTCTACATTAGAAATTTATACATATTCGATGAATTTTTAAGATAAATATATACAAGAATTGGACCAAAGCTACTCGCAAAGTTGAATTTACTTCGTTTGCGTTATTTTCACGTACCAGGCTACCAGCGGCCAACCATGCTCGAAAATCTTTGTGTGATTATTTGTTGGCTGATTTAAGTATTTGTCAATTCAAAATTTCACTCCTACATTACATATGTAAATTATTTGCAACTATAAGATCAGAGTAACATAATAAAAAAACATACTTCATTATTTATGGTTCCCTAAACCTTTAAAACTAATTAATATAGTTGTATTATACATAACCTTTGCATTTCTCTCTTCCTTCTCTCTACTTCTAGTGAGAGAAGTTCGTACCTCTCCCCAACAAACACCACTTCCATAAAACTTTCAGACGATGGGCTTCACTACTGACGACCATGTGACTGACCAAGAGGAAGACCTACTCAACAAGAGCACAAACAACCATCGAGAGTCAAGCGAAAATAAAGTAAGCGTTCAAGACAAAATTTTAATAGATAATTGTTTATACAGTAGACAACATTCAACATGACTTCACCCATTTCAACTTAGAAGACGAACATGAAAACCCAACACAACACTCTTATTTCATTCCAATATCCTCAACCAAAAGAACTAGATTATACGCCTTGGCAACAAGCAGTCATAATTAAACTAGTTGGTAAAATAATAGGGTTTATGTTCCTTAGAATCAAACTCAAAATATTATGGAACCTCAATGAGGATCTAAACTTGATAGATCTTGGTGACAACTACTACCTAATCAAATTCACCAACACGGAAAATTATGTTAAAGTCATGCATCAAGGTCCCTGGTTCGTAGGTTCAAAATTCCTCTCAGTCAGGAAATGGAACCTAAATTCAATCCCACACAAGATCCAAAGCCATTCTCCACAATCTGGATTCGGCTGCCAGAACTACCAACTGAATATTATGATTCTACAATTTTACAGAAAATTGGTAGCCAAATTGGATCAATCCTAAAAATAAATAGATGCACAAGGAACACAAGCAGGGGGAGATATGCAAGATTAATCATATTGGTTCAATTAGGAAAATCAGTACCCAAAGATATAGTCATTGGAAAACATCTCCAAAAAATCAATTACGAGAGTACAACACCATTATGCCAGAGTTGTGGATGCTTGGGACATATACTCTACTTCTGCACAAAACCTGGTAACATGGACCGAGGTATGTCTACTACCTCTATTGAAAATAAAAAAAAATAAAAAAGAATTAAAAAAAATGAAAAAAGCGAAGAAAAAAGAAAAAAAAAGAAAAAAAAAAAGAAAAATATCAATCGAAAAAAGAAATTGAAAAAATAGATAAGGAGAAAACACTGAGTCTCATGAAGGTCCTTGGACAACCGTAGTCTTTCCAAAATATAATAGAAAATAAAATTCCAACTCACCCGTTAAACCCAACAACTGCTCACCACATACTCACAATAGCTTTTCAAAATTAGCACCTAACTGTGATGCTGAGCCCCTGAGCCCATTTGTACCAAATAAGCCACAATCAGAAAACATGACTACTACACTACCCCACAACTCCTGAACACGTGAAAATACCCAAAACACAAAATAATTCAATCAACATTAGTACTACCCAATCCCCCCAACAGGATAATAAATCTCCCCAATCCAAAAGTACTACCCTAATACCTAATAAAACTACCAAACCCCCTACACCTATATTCCCTCCTCCAAGCAAAACCTCTCATCGTGTCTGTCAACATCAACAAAATACCCCAACAGTACACATAAACCAATCTCCCCACACCAACCAAATACCCATTCAAACCTAAACCAAAAAATTGCAACTAACTTAGTTACTACAACCATGCTAGTTGCTTCAGGTAACATGGACGTTCCCCCTAAGGGAACCGTAAAAGCACTTATTAGTGCATTAACGGACAAATCAAAAGATGTCCATCAACAAATCTTGATGATTCCAAAAACAGTATTTCTATCCCTAAAATATCTCTCTTATTCAATGCAAAGCCTTATGAAAACCTACTGAACTACAAAGGAAAAGACAAGTGAAAATCAAAAGCAAAATAACTACTACCCCTCAAAACTTAGCCCCTTCAAATGCTATAAGATTACCCCCTCTCATTTCTTCTCCCTTTAGCTCCTTTACAGAAGACTCCTATACAACGTAAAACATCAACCCAAAATTCCTCGCAATAGAAGGTGCTCCCAGAACCAACCTCCACGCCTAATGAACCAACAACCTCAACCTCCAACACCCAACCCACCTGCCATGGTCCCATTCACACTACCTCAACCACCATACATATTCCAACTAGCTCCCATGCCGCTAGGGAAAAACGCCATCACATCATACCAAGATCCACTACACTCTCTCAACTACTACCTACTGCAGGTAAACCTAATAATAGAATCATCAATCCCGCCACCCATGAACAAGTGGAATGGCCAAAACCTAATTTACCTCAGTCTTCCTGAATCCAGCCCTACAACATGAATGCTTCAGAAATGCTTCAAGTATACCAGTCACTACTCTAAAATCACACAGTCCAAGAGGAGGAATTGAGAACACTGGGCGACATGTTGATTCAATCGTCGAACAACACACAACCACAGAACTTCAACTTTCACTCATTCCCACTAAGCAACTTTGCAAACTTGTCACTCAATCAAGTCCTACATGCACTACACACACCCATCACAATAGCGCAAATGGAAAGCCTATGGAGAAGATAATACCGGAGATGGAGGCAACATGTCAATAGTTCTACTCAGCAACAAGAACTTCCCCTCCCCCACAGGTCCCGGAACTTGAGGAAAACCATAAAAACATTCAAGATCCAATGATGGAGCCAATCTTCTTGATGGAGGAATGCTTAACAATAATATTTCTCGAAAATACAGAAGAATGAATTCTTATTCAGGCACCTCCAAACATGTGCAAGGTATCACTCAACATAGTCTTGTGCATGGTCACCAATACAACAATATGTGGTGAACCTATGTCCAGCTACTGTAACGAACTTCAATCTAACACTAGCTCCAGGAGGGAACTTAACAAATCTCCTGTCAATGAAGATTCTCCTATGGAACTGTAAAGGTGGAAATAACCCCACCTTCCGGCTTAATCTGGTCGTCATCCTACAAGGAAACACGCCAGCCGTTTTAGCTTTCACTGAAACACGTATGACTGACCATGACACTTTACTGCAACAACTTCCATTCACTGACTTAATCCAAGTACTAGCTTCAGGTTTCCCCGGAGGAATAGCCTTGTTTTTGTCACGACTTGATTTACCTTCCGAAAGGTAACGTGACGGCACCTAGTCTCTACGACTAGGTAATCCTACTATTAAGGGAAAAATTGAAGTAAAACACAAGAGATAAAGGAAATAAGGCAATGATATAAATAACATACTGGCCGCTCGGCTCATATAAAAATGCTTTCCCAATGACCCAGAATGTCACAAGTAGTCACAAGCTTCTAACAACTACTGTAGCTCTAAACAAGTCTGGAAATACATAGGAATAACTCTAAACGATAGAAGAGAAGGGGACTCGGAGGATTTTGCGGACGCGGCAGAAATACCTTGCAGTCTCCTAAAATCAGCAGCAACAACTAACCACGAGACTGATAGCTCGTACCTGGATCTGCACACGAAAATATATGCAGGAAAAGGCATGAGTATGCCACATTTGGTAATTAGTACCCAGTAAGTGCCAAGCCAAACCCCAGTCAAGTAGTGACGAGGTCAGGTTAAGGCTCTACCGGATTTCTATATAAATCAATTTAAACACAGTACAAAAGATAATTAATGTCTACAGTAAGCAGTTTAAGAAAATAATCTAAAGTTTTATAGTAAAGAGAGTCCTCGGCTCAACACAATGTATCACAAGGTGGAATCTCCCGGGATATCGTCCCGTAGTTCCAAATGACTATGCAGTACAGGTGGATCTCCCAGAATACGTCTGTAGTCCCAATTTAAATATGTGATGCGGATGAATGCCAGGAATACCATCAATTTATACAGATCATCTAATCACAGATAAGGAAAACAGGAACCTAACTAAGTATGGCGCATAGAGTATCAAGTAGACAATTAGACATGTAGGAATGACTTTATAATCTAAACTAAACAGTTTCACACGTTAAAGCAATGTAATAGGAGAAAGACAATTTTATAAATTTTTGAAGGAAAAATGGGATTTTTTGCAATAATGGTCCGTGTACGTACTCGTCACCTCATGTACACGGTATTCACATAACAATAAATGTCAAAACAACCTAAGGGGAAGTCCCAACACAGAGTTAGGCAAGTCACTTACCTCGACTGCTTAATCAACTCGAAATCACGTTCTTGCCACGAGTATCCAACTCTGAATGGTCCGAATCTATTCAAATAAATTGCATAATGTAAATATCACTACAAGCAACTTGTTAGACTAATCAATTCGAAGCTAAGCACGAAACTAGGAAAATTGCCCAAAAAGTCCCCGGGCCCACGTCTCGAATTCGGGTAAAAATTAGAAATTATGAACACCCATTCGCTCACGAGTCTAACCATACCAAATTTACTCAAATCCGTACCAACATCTCGACCAAAACCCAAAAATTCGGCGTAGAAACTTTTCCCAATTTTTCACCCCAAAATTTCGAATTTAAATGATAAAATTAAGCATAGATTAGCGGGAATTAATCACAACCGAGTAAGAATCACTTACCCAAAACAACCAAGTGAAAATCCCTCCAAGAATCGCCTAATCCCGAGCTCTCAACTTTAAATTGTGAAAAATGACTTAACCCTCATTTTTGGGTGTTCTAAAATCTGCCCAGATGTGCCTTAATCGCGATCGTGGAAGGCCGACGCGATCGCGAAGAACAAAAACACGCGCCTCAATTTTTACACTACGCGAACACCTGAACACCTACGCGAACGCGATGCCTTATTCCCCTCAGACCTACGCGATCGCGGTTGACCTCACGCGACCGCGTAGAGAAACACTCTAATCCATTGCTGCCTCACTCCTTCTACGCGAACGTGGCCTAGCCTACGCGAACGCGATGACCAAGCTGCCTACACTACGCGATCGGGTTCCATTCTATGCGATCGTAATGCATTAACCTGACTGGCCTCCAACTTACTCTACGCAATCGCGTACTCCCTCACGCAATCGCAATGAAGAAAATCTGGCTGCACTCCCACTAGCAAAACAGCAATCACCACAAGTCCAAAAATGACCCATTGAGCATCCGAAACACACCCGAGGTCCCCAGGACCCCAACCAAACCTACCAACTAGTCATCTAACATCATTCGAACTTAGTCGAGCCTTCAAACCACATAACATAACACCAAAAACACGAATTAAACATGAATCCAAGCCTAAGAACTTAGCATATTTCCAAAATCCACAAATGATGTCGAAACACGTCAAAACTAGTCCGAATGACCTCAAATTTAACACACAGGTCACAAATGACAGTACGGACCTACAGCCACTTCTGGAGTTCCATTCCGAGCCCGATATCAAATTTTCACCTATCGACCGAAATCGCCGAATTTCTAACTTTCTCCAATTCAAGCCTAAATCTACCACATACCTCAAAAACACACTCCGGATGCGCTCCCAACCCCAAAATCACTCAACGGAGCTAACGGAGTCGACGAATTTCCATTCCCGATCCGTTTCCATGCAGTTCTGACTACGGTCCAATTTCTAAGGCTTAAATTCCTAATTAGGGACTATGTGTCCCAAAACTCTCTGAATTCCATAACTAGACGCTCCGACAAGTCCCAATAACAGAAACAAACGCGGGAAATAAGTTATTAGGGGTTCGGGCTCAAACTCTCAAAACGACCGGCCGAGTCGTTACAGCTGTGGAAAAACCATGAGGTCTCAATCGAACCAATGGTCCTCACTGAACAAGAAATACATGCCGCAATGCGGGTAACTACCTCATATCCCACATGGATTATATATATTATAC
>ML374411.1:0-39531 GCA_005239525.1 Nicotiana knightiana | reverse complement strand
ACGCATAAAGCCAATCCATCCCCATGATAACATCGAAATCTACCATCCCAAGTTCGATAAGATTGGCTGTGGTATCTTGACCACACACCGTGACAACACAATTCCTATAGACTCGTGTGGCTGTGATGGAATCACCAACAGGAGTCGACACATGGAACGACTCATGAAGTTGTTCGGGTTTTATCCCAAAACGTGAAGCAATAAATGGGGTAACATATGACAAAGAGGACCCCAGATGAATAAGAGCATAAACACCAAGTGCTTGAACAATCAGAATACATGTGATAACATCTGGAGAAGCCTCTGCACTCTGACGACCACTCAAAGAATAGAAGGGACTGGGTCATCCTCTACCTCGTACTCTACCCCTAACTCCACCACACACTGCTGGAGCTGGAGTACGCCCTGAAGATGTGGCGACTAAAGAACCGGACAGCTGAGCAAAACCACTACCCATGCCCTGACTGGGCACACGGCAATCTCGCTGAGTATAACCTCTCACCCCACATCCGTAGCATATGGGGATATCCAGGTAACAAAGCTCGGTATGGAACCTCCCACACTTAGGGCACGGAGCCCTCCTCTGCTGCTGGAACCTCCCTCCTGGACGACCAGACTGATGGGGTCTCCTACTGTCTGATCCTAGTCCCGAGCGACTGCTCTGTTGATAACGGTGCACTGATGGTGGTACAAAATTCACAGCCACACTTGGGACGACATTGGTCTCTATGCCGAGTCGAGCTCTCTTCTTTGGCGCCATCACTGAAAATTTTGGAACAAAGTACGAGTTAGACAAGAATACTTTCAGTTTCCACTTCAGCACACGATATAAAATAACAATGAAAAGAGTGTTTCCTAAATGTCCATGCAGCCCCCTAATTATAGATGTGGTCGACAACACATCGATAGGAAGGGCTCCACTAGACACGGCTCCGAGATATCCTAGGACACTTTTAAAACCTTAGGCTCTGATACCAAGTTTGTCACACCCCAAAATCGAGGGACGCGACCAGCACTCAACCGAGTGACCCCAGTCAAGCGAACCTGATTTGACGTTCCTACCCAACGTATTTCCCCATTTAATAACATACATTATTCATGTGAAACAGCGATATAAGCTTAAAAGTGTGTGATTACCACAATAAATCCAACTTTTTCACATTTTACATTAATATGCTAGATTTCCCAAAACATACATAATAGATACAACACTTACCAATACGGACCATGATTACGAGCAAATACAACCACTGCCCAAAATATATATATATACACCCACATAGTGTCCACGGAGCCTCTAAGAGTACTAGGAGTTTATACAGTTCTTGCCGGCAACAAGGCCCCGGCTATACCTTACAATACATAATATACTCAAAAGGAGATGGCATGAACTACACATGGCCCGAGAGGAAGTGGGGCTCACCAGTACAGCTGATAAAGGATGAGGAGAAAGCACCACTAATGGCGAGCTGAGCTACCTGCTATGGACCCACATACATCCATATAAAAGATGTAGTGCTCCTGGCAAAAGGGACGTTAGTAATGTGGAATAGTACTAGTATGTATAAACAAAAGATATCTCAAATACAATCTAATAGTACACAGTTAAGAGATAGCAATAGAACAAATTAATCAATGCACGTGGAAAGAAACAACCAAAATCAAAAAAGTTTCACAATCTCTCCTTCTTCCCCTTTTAACATCATCGTCTTCAAGAGCTCATAGATTTTCATTTTCGTAGTGATAATGATCACATTCCATCCTTATTACCTCGGCCACCCTTATTACATCGGCCACCCTTATCACCACAACCCATCAACCTGAATCCCCTCACTAGACACCACGTGCCCCAAGAAAGCTACCGAACCAAGCCAAAACTCACACTTGGAGAATTTCGCATAAAGCTTCTCCTCCCTCAACCTCTACAACACAACTCTCAAATGCTGATCATGCTCTTCCTGGCTACGAAAATAAACCAGGATGTCATCAATGAACACAATGACAAAGGAATCAAGACAATGCTCAAACACGCTGTTCCTCAATTGCATGAACGCAGCTGGGGCATTGGTCAGCCCAAATGACATAACCAAGAACTCATAATGACCATATCTGGTCCTGAAAGCGGTCTTCGAAAAATCAGAATCCCGAATCCTCAACTGATGATACCCAGATCTCAAATCAATCTTGGAAAACACTCTGGCTCCCTGAAGCTGCTCAAACAAATCATCAATGCGGGGCAAGGGATACTAGTTGTTCACCATTACCCTATTCAACTGCCGATAGTCAATACACATACGCATGGACCCATCCTTTATCTTTATGAACAACACCAGTGCACCACAAGGTGACACGCTAGGCCGAATGAACCCCTTATCCAAGAGCTCCTGAAGTTGCTCCTTCAATTCCTTTAGCTCCGTTGGTGCCATACGATATGGTGTAATAGAAATAGGCTGAGTGCCCGACACTATGTCAATACCAAAATCAATATCCCTGTCAGGTGGCATCCCTGGAAGGTCTGCAGAACATCCGGAAAATCACGGACCACATGAACTGAATCAATAGCGGGAATCTCACCACTGACGTCCCTCACAAAGGACAAATAAGATAAACACCCTTTCTCAACAATGCGCTGAGCCTTTAGGTAGGAAATCAACCTGCTAGGCATATAATCGGAAGAACCTCTCCAATCAACCCTCGGACATCCCGGCATAGCTAAAATCATGGTCTTAGCGTGACAATCTAGAACAACATGGCATGGAGATAAACAATCCATGCCCAATATCACGTCAAAATCGACCATGCTGAGTAACAGTAGGTCCTCTCGGGTCTCCAGACCCCCAATAGATATAATGCACGACCGATACACACGGTCCATAACAACAGTATCGCCTACCGGAGTCGACACATGAATAGAGGTAACTAGAGACTCACGGGGCATATCCAGAAAACTGGAAAAATATGAAGAAACATAGGAATATGTTTTACTAGGGTCAAATAAAGCAAAGGCATCACGGCAACAGACTGAAATAATGCCTGTGATCACGGCATCATAGGCCGTAGCATCCGGCCTGGCTTTAAATGCATACATGCGAGCCTGACCTCCCCCTGCTCGACCTCCTCCTATAGGGCAACCTCTGGCTAACCGACTACCACCCCTGGCTGCCTGGGCGGGTGGTGAAATGACTGGAGTTGAAGGTTTGGCCCCTTTGCTAAGAAGATCCACCGGAACGGTGGGGACACTGCCTCCACACGTGCCTGAACTCTCCACACTCAAAGCAACACCCTGGAGCTGGAGGCGGGGAATGATAGAAACCCCTAGCACCTGAACGGCCACTGGAAGAGTGATGCATAGAAGAACCCTGAATTTGGAGTACTCGAGCTGCACTCTGAACTGGGAGGGCACCAAACGAAGTACGACCCGACTGAGAACCACGGGGACCCTACCCCGAGGAGGCTTGAATGAACAACCCCTACTCTGCTGTAACTGTCCCCTGAAGGGAGCACCACTGAAACTGCCCGAACCACGAGGCCTCTTGGCCTCCCTCTCCTCTCCCTCCTGGTGATGAACAGACTCAATATCTTGAGCTATGTCAGCAACCTGCTTGAATGAAGCACCCGATACTCTCTCCCGAGTCATAAGAAACCAAAGCTGATAAGAAAGACCATCCACAAACTTCCTCACCCTCTCCCTATCAATAGGGACAATCTCAGAAGCATACCCAGCCAACTCGGAGAACCTTATCTCGTACTGAGTCACTGATAACTTTCCCTGGCGCAGCTGCTCAAACTGCCTACGCTGGTCCTCTCTGTGGGACTGAGGAACACACTTCTCCAAAAAGATCATGGAGAACTGCCGCAAGGTAAGAGGTGCTGAACCAACCGGCCAACGCCTCTCGACTGACTCCCACCATGTAAAGGAAGCACCCGCAAACTGAAATGTAGCAAATGAGACCCCACTGGTCTCCAAAATACCGATGGAACGCAGTATGGTCTAGTACCTATCTAGAAATCCCTGGGCGTCCTTGCCCTCTGTGCCGCTGAAAGTCAGAAGCTGAAGTCTGCTGAATCTCTCCAACATGCGCTGCTTGTCATCAGGCTTAGCAGGGACCACATAATCCTGAACTGGAGCAACTGGCTAAGCTGGGGCTGCTCATGGTGCCTGAATACCCTGTGCAGCCTGCTCAAGTGCCCGGACAGCTGGAGTCTGATTGCCTCCCCCGGCCTGAGCTGTGGTGGCAGTAGAAGACATGGCAACGGCCTGAGCCAAACTAAGGCATGTTGTCAATATCTGAGACAGGGCCTTCTGAAGACCCGGAATAACAATAGTCATTGCTGGTGCCTGAGTCTGTCCCGCCGTGACACCATCGGCGCGAACCTGATCATGATCGATAGGGGGATCCTAAGGTACTGCCTCGGCTACTGCGCGGGCTGGCCCCCAACCTCTACCACGGCCTCGACCGCGGCCCCGATCTCTCGCTGGTCTAGCTGGTGGCTGGTCACTCTGATCGGTGCGGCGTGTTCTCACCATCTGTGAGAGAATGAAACAACATAAGTTCAGATTTCAAGAATCAATAGATCGGCACGAAAGAGTTCAAGAAAGATATAAATGTTTCCTAAAAGTTCGGCAGCCTCTCGAAGATAAGTATAGACGTCTCCGTACCGATCCGCAAGACTCTACTAAACCTGCTTCATTGCCATTGAATCCTATGCAACCTAGGGCTTTGATACCAAACTGTCACGACCCCAGATCCTAAACCGGTCGTGATGGCGCCTATCTTGAAACTAGGATAGCCAATATCACATGTTCACAATTTCCTTTAAGATCCCATTTCAGAAATCCAAGCATTTCATTAATATACAGAAATTACTGATTAAAGTAGGTCAACATTAAACGATACTGCCAACCCCAAAACCCGAAGCCAACGTGTCATGAGAATCTAGAAGAATAAGTCATAATATACTGTCATAATACAACACCTCCGAATGAAATCTAGATACAACAGGGAGGGAAAAATGAGATGCTGCGGATGCTGGATAGCTACCTCTATATCCCGCAAATCTGGCTCCGCTGCGGAATAAAGTCTAATGCTCCATACTGCTCCTGTCTGCACACAGAGGTGCAGGAGTAATGTGAGTACACCAACTCAGTAGTAATGAAAATAAATCAGGTCTGAGCAGCAAGAACATATAAAATCAATGTCATCAATCACAAGTGGCACATCCTTACTTCCCAATAGTATAACATAGATGTATGAGATCGTCAAGCCTTAAAACCAACTTCCGAAAAACCCTTTGAAAATGAGTATTTTTCAACAAATTCAACTGAAAGGTTTAGTATTAAAATGAAATGAATCATATAGAGGCCGTTCAGGCAAAACACATTTCATAAGCTCAACGTGAAAGTAGTAAATTCATAAGCAGTCGCTCGGGCAAAAGATAAATCATAATCAGCCCCTCGGGCATGCATCATAGTCACTCATAATCATTCCCTCATCACCTCACAGTCACTCAGCACTTCACAGTCACTCATGCCTCCCAATCGCTCGTCACTCGGTAGTCAATAGGTACCTGCGCTCACTGGGGGTGTGTACAGACTCTGACTTCGAAGGGGCTCCTTCAGCCCAAGTGCATCAATCACTATCAGGCCCTCAACATGTCTCATATCATAAATATCCTCCCAACATTGGCCCTCGGCCTCACTAATTCAGACACTCTCAACATGCCACTCGAGCCATAAATAAAACGGGGTTCTCGACCCAATTAGTATTTAATTTCAAGAAAACGTAATGTCCTCAAATAGGAGTGTCAACAATTTCACAAGAAAGACTAAGTGTAAAATCATAGTTTCAAGTAGTGAGAATATCTTTAAAATAGCCCCCAAGGGGTTAAAACAGATCGACACTAGGCCCCAAAGATGGCTTATAGCCCAAATATTACACAATTCTTTAGCACATAGTTAACATAAGGTTTTGAGTAAATATGCAACTTATTAGTCGCCGCGAAGAGGACCTAGTCCAATACAAAAGTCAGTACGCACCACATTCTCGTCACCCGACATTTGCGCCATTCTAACAACAGTAAGAGATAAGAAGTCCGGGGTTTCATACCCTCATGACAAGAATTATAGCCATTACTTACCTCTACAGGGCCACGATACTAGTCCGCAATGCACTTGCCCCTCAAATTGGCTCTCGATTGCTCCGAATCTAGCCAAAACCAGTTTAACATCATCAATATATATCAAAGAAACTCAACCCAATCGAAAAGTATCAAATTAAACAAGAATCTTGAAATTCGGTCAAACCCGAGCCCCGAGCCCATGTCTCGGAACTCCATAATTTTTACATCACTAGAAACCTCGTCCTCCCACGATTCTACTCATACGTAAATCATCAAAGTCGTATCACAATTGACTATCCAAAACCTTAAAAGAATTTCAAATTGTCCACCCCCTTCTTCCCAACCTTTTCCTACTCAAATCCTTAAATTTTCAAGCCTAATCCGAAAAAAATATCATTGGAACGATGTTAGCAACCAAAGAACTTACCTTTGCTGAAGAATCTTCAATTTCCCTCTCCAAATCGCCTTCGAAGGACTCCTCCCGCATGCAAATTGATGAAAAATAAGAAATTCTCGCGGGGGGCCCTTTTTATACTGTTTCTGCCAGTCATTTCCGCTCATGCGGACTTTTAGCCGCACCTGCGGTCCCAGGTGCACACCTGCGGAATCTGACTTAACGGGCCAATCCCGCGCCTGTGACCTTTTCTCCGCACCTGCGGCTTCGTAGGTGCGATGCTCCTTCCGCGCCTACGACATCCCAGGTGCGACAAATTCCTCGCACCTGTGGACCACTTCCCACTCAGCCAAATCTCGCACCCGTAGAGCTCAGTCTGCTCCTGTGGCTCCATTTCCGCAGGTGCGAAAACACCAGCAACAACATCCTGGAGATTTACCAAAGTCACTCAAAACTTCCCGTCAGTCATCCGAAATCAATCCCGAGACCCTCGGGGCCCTGAAAAATCATACCAACACACCCCATAGCATTATTACAACTTAGTCGAGCCTTCAAAACACCATAAACAACACGAAAACACTAAATTTACATCAAATTCAAGCCTATGAACTTTGAAACTTCAAAATTTCGCCAACTACATCGAAACCAACCAAAACACCTCCGATTGACCTGAAATTTTGCAGTCATATCCAAAATGACATGACGAACCTGTTCCAACTTTCAGAATTCCATTCCGACCTCAATAGCCCAATTTCCACTGCCGACTGGAAATCGCCAAAAACTAACTTTCGTCAATTCAAGCCTAATTCTACACCGGGCATCACAAAAATATTATGTAAACACTCCTAAGTCCCAAATCACCTAACGAAGCTATCCGAGCCATAAAATCCGCATTTCGAGGTTGTTTACCAATACGTCAACTCTTAGTTGACTTTCTCAACTATTAAGCTACTTTAAAAGGCTAAATGCCTAAACTCTCACCATAACCATTCCGGACCCAACCCAACTGATCCAACACATCAATGACAGGATAGCGATATATACAAAAAGTAGAAATAGGGGAAACAGGGTAAATATCATGGAATGATCGCCCGGGTCGTTACATCCTCCCCCTCTAAAACAAACGTTCGCCCTCGAACGGGTCTAGAAACATACCTGGAGTCTCAAATAAGTAAGGATATCTGTTCCGCATCTCCCACTCGGTCTCCGAGGTGGCATCCTCCACCGGCTGCCCTCTCCACTGAACCTTTACTGAAACTATATCCTTAGACCTCAGCTTTCTGACATGTCGACCCAAGATAGCCACTGGCTCCACCTCATATGACATATCTCCCTCGAGCGAAACCGTGCTGAAGTCCAAAAAATTGGAAGGGTCACCAACATACTTTCGGAGCATCAAGACATGGAATAATGGATGGATACTCGATAAACTAGGAGGCATAAAAAGCCTATATGCCACCTCCCCAATCCTCTAAAGCACCTCAAATGGCCCAATCAACCTGGGACTCAGCTTCCCTCTCTTCCCGAATCTCATAACACCCTTCATGGGTGGCACCTTCAGCAACACCTTATCCCCAACCATGAAGGACACATCCCGGACCTTCCAATACGCATAACTCTTCTGCCTAGACTGCGCCGAGCGAAGCTGCTCATGAATCAAATTTTCCTCACTCAAAGCGTCCTGAACCAAGCATGTGCCCAATAGCCAAGCCTCGCCCGGCTCAAACCAACCAACCGGAGATCTACACCTCCTACCATATAAAGCCTCATACGGGGCCATCCGCAGAAACTGATCCCATTAACCACCAAAGTCAATCACACAAGCACACAACATATCCTCCAAAATCTGAATGGTGCCCTCCTACTGCCCGTCGGTCTGAGGATGAAACGATGTGCTGAACTCAATCTGAATACCTAACTCTCTCTTCACGACTCTCCAAAATTTAGATGTGAATTGAGTGCCTCTGTGGGAAATGATAGAAACTGGAACCCCATGCAACCGGACAATCTCCCTGATATAAATCTCAGCTAACCTCTCCGATGAATACGTAGTACCAACAGGAATAAAGTGCGCGGACTTGGTCAGCCGGTCCACAATAACCCATATAGCATCAAACCTTCTCGAAGTCCGTGGGAGTCCAACTACGAAGTCCATGGTGATTCGCTCCCACTTCCACTCCGGAATATCAAACCTCTGAAGCAATCCACCTGGTCTGTGGTGCTCGTACTTGACTTGCTAACAGTTCAGACACTGAGACACAAACTCCACAATATCGTTCTTCATCCTCCTCTACCAATAATGCTGCCTCAAATCCTGATACATCTTTGCGGCACCCGAATGGATGGAATACCGCGAACTATGAGCCTCTACTGGAATCAAATCTCGAAGCCCATCTACCTTGGGCATGAAAATCCGGCCATGCATCCTCATGACTCCATCATCACCAATAACCACATCCCTGGCATCACCGCGACGGACCATGTTCTGAAGAACAAGCAAATGTGGATCGTCATACTGGAGTTTTCTAATCTGGTCGTAAAGAGAAGACCTGGAGGCTACACAAGCCAACACCTGCGGGGGCTCTGATAGATCCAATCTCACCAACTGACCTGCTAAGGCCTAAACATCAAGGGCTAATGGCCGCTCTACTACTGGAAGGTAGGGTAAACTCCCCAAAGTTTCTGCTCTGCGACTCAAGGCATCAGCCATTACATTGGCCTTCCCTGGATGATATAAGATAGCGAGGTCATAATCCTTGAGGATCTCTAACCATCTCCTCTGACGCAAATTCAAGTCCTTCTACCTCAGCAGATACTGCAAACTGCGATTATCATTGAAAATCTCACACTACACTCCATATAAAAAATGTCGCCAAATCTTCAAGGCATGGACAATGGCAGCTAACTCAAGATCGTGCACTAGATAATTCTTCTCGTGCACCTTCAACTGTCTGGACGCATAGGAATAACCCTATCGTCCTGCATCTATACCGCTCCCAAGTGCACTCTAGAAGCATCATAATAAACTGTGTAAGAACCCGAACCAGTAGGCAAAACTAGTACTGGAGCTGTAGTCAATGCTGACTTGAGCTTCTGAAAGCTATCCTCACACTCATCAGACCATCTGAATAGAGCACCCTTCTGGGTCAATCAGGTCAAAGGCAAAGCAATCGAAGAGAATCCCTCCACAAAGCGACAGTAATATCCCGCCAAACCAAGGAAACTCCTAATCTCTATAGCTGAGGATGGTCTGGGCCAATTCTGCACCGCCTCTATCTTCTTAGGATAAACCTGAATCCCCTCACTAGACACCACGTGCCCTAAGAAAGCTACCGAACCAAGCCAAAACTCTCACTTGGAGAATTTCGCATAAAGCTTCTCCTCCCTCAACCTCTACAACACAACTCTCAAATATTGATCATGCTCTTCATGGCTACGAAAATAAACCAGGATGTCATCAATGAACACAATGACGAAGGAATCAAGATAAGGCTGAAACACGTTGTTCATTAATTGCATGAATGCAGCTGGGGCATTGGTCAATACAAATAACATAACCAAGAACTCGTAATGACCATATCTGGTCCTGAAAGCGGTCTTCGGAAAATCAGAATCCCGAATCCTCAACTGATGATACCCAGATCTCAAATCAATCTTGGAAAACACTCTGGCTCCCTGAAGCTGGTCAAACAAATCATCAATGCGGGGCAAGGGATACCGGTTCTTCACGGTAACCCTATTCAACTGCCGATAGTCAATACACATAAGCATGGACCCATTCTTCTTCTTTACGAACAACACCACTGCACCCCAAGGTGACACACTAGGGCAAATGAACCCCTTATCGAGGAGCTCCTGAAGGTGCTCCTTCAATTCCTTTAGCTCCGTTGGTGCCATACGATATGGTGGAATAGAAATAGGCTGAGTGCCCGGCAGCAGGTCAATACCAAAATCAATATCCCTGTAAGGTGGCATCCCTGGAAGGTCTGCAGGACATCCGAAAAATCAATGACCACAGGAACTGAATCAATAGCGGGAGTCTCACCACTGACATCCCTCACAAAGGCCAAATAAGATAAACACCCTTTCTCAACCATGCGCTGAGCCTTCAGGTAGGAAATAACACTACTAGGAATATACTCGGAAGAACCTCTCCACTCAACCCTCGGACACCCCGGCATGGCTAAGGTCACGGTCTTAGTGTGACAATCTATAAAAACATGGCATGGAGATAACCAATCCATGCCTAATATCACGTCAAAATCGACCATGCTGAGTAACAGTAGGTCCAATCGGGTCTCTAGACCCCCAATAGATATAATACATGACTGATACACACGGTCCACCACAACAGTATCGCCCACCAGAGTCGACACATGAACAAAGGTGACTAGAGACTCACGGGGCATATCCAGAAAACTAGAAAAATATGAAGAAACATAGGAACTATGGTCAAATAAAGCCAAGGCATCACGGAAACAGACTAAAACAATACCTGCGATCACGACATCGGAGTCCATAGCATCCGGTCTGGCTGGAAACGCATACATGCGAGCCTAACCTCCCCCTACTTGACCTCCCCCTCTAGGACGACCATTGGCTAACATACTACCACCCCTGGCTGCATGGGCGGGTGGTAAAATGACTGGAGCTGAAGTCGAGGGTTGGCTCTTCTGCTGAGAAGATCCACTAGAACGGCGGGGACACTGCCTCCACATGTGCCCGGACTCTCCACACTCAAAGCAACTCCCGGGAGCTGGAGGCGGGGACTGATAGAAACCCCTAGCACATGAACGGCCACTGGAAGACTAATGCATAGAAGAACCCTGAAATAGGGGTGCTCGAGCTACACTCTAAGCTGGGAGGGCCCCAAATGAAGTACGGCCTGACTGAGAACCACGGGTACCCTACCCCTAGGAGGCTTGAATGAACGGCCCCTACCTGCTGAACCTGTCCCTTGAAAGGAGCCACACTAAAACTGCCCGAACAACGAGGCCTCTTGGCCTCTCTCTCCTCCCGCTCCTGGCGGCAAATAGACTCAATATCTCGAGCTATATCAACAACCTGCTCAAATGAAGCACCCGATACTCTCTCCCGAGTAATAAGAAACAGAAGTTGATAGGAAAGACCATCCATAAAATTCTTCACCCTCTCCCTATCAGTAGGGACAATCTTAGAAGCATACCTAGCCAACTCGGAGAACCTCATCTCGTACTGAGTAACTGATAACTCTCCCTAGCGCAGCTACTCAAACTGCCTGCACTACTCCTCTCTGTGGGACTTAGGAACATACTTCTCCAAAATCATCGTGGAGAACTGCCGCAAGGTAAGAGGGGCTGAACCAACCGGCCTTCGCCTCTCGAGCGACACCCACCATGTAAAGGCAGCACCCACAAACTGAAATGTAGCAAATGAGACCCCACTGGTCTCCAAAATACCCACGGTACGCAGTATCCTCTGGCACGTATCTAGAAATCCCGGGGCGTCCTCGCCCTCTGTACTGCTGAAAGTCAGAAGCTGATGTCTGCTGAATCTCTTCAACCTGCGCTGCTCGTCCTCAGGCATAGCAGGGACCACATCATCCTGAACCGGAGCAACTGGATGAGCTGGGGCTGCTCCTGGTGCCTGAATACCTTGTGCATCCTGCGCAGGTGGCGGGGCAGCTGGAGTCTGATAGCCTCCCCCGGCCTGAGCTGTGGTGGCAGTAGAAGACATGGCAACGGCCTGAGCCAAACTGGTGCATACTGTCAATATCTGAGACAGTGCCTCCTGAATACCCGGAATAATAATAGGCAGTGCTGGTGCCTGAGCCTGTCCCACTGGGACACCATCGATAGGAACCTGATCATGATCGATGGGGGGATCCTGAGCCCCGGCTGCTGCACGGGCTGGCCCCCTACCTCTCACTGGACTAGTCGGTGACTGGTCACTTTGATCGGTGCGGCGTGTCCTCACCATCTGTGAGAGAATGAAACAACGTAATTTCATATTTCAAGAATCAATAGATCAGCACGAAAGAGTTCAAGAAAGATAGAAATGTTTCCTAAGAATTCGGTAGCCTCTCGAAGATAAGTACATACATCTCCGTACCGATCCACAAGACTCTATTAAACCTGCTCATGACTGTCGATTCTATGCAACCTAGGGCTCTGATACCAAATGATCACGACCCCAAATCCTAAACCGGCCGTGATGGCGTCTATCTTGAAACTAGGCTAGCCTAATATATCACATGTTCACAATTTCCTTTAAGATCTCATTTCAAAAATCCAAGCATTTCATTAATATACAGAAACTACTCAATAAAGTAAGTCAACATTAAACGATACTGCTAACCCCAAAACCCGGAGCCAACGTGTCATTAACATCTAGAAGACTAATTGATAATATACTGTCATAATACAAAACCTCCGAATGAAATCTAGATACAACAGGAAGGGAAAAACAGAGATGCTGCGGACGCTGGACAGCTACCTCTATATCCTGCAAATCTGGCTCCGCTGCGGAATAAAGTCTAATGCTCGATATCTGCTCTTGAATCTGCACACAGAGGTGTTGGGAGTAATGTGAGTACACCAACTCAGTAGTAATGAAAATAGGTCAGGTATGAGCATCAAGAACATATAAAATCAATGTCATCAATCACAAGTGGCACATCCTTACTTCCCAATAGAATAACATAGATGTATGAAATCATCAAGCCTTAAAACCAACTTCCGAAAAACCCTTTTAAAATGTGTATTTTTCAACAACCTCAACCAAAAGGATTAGTATAAAAATGAAATTAATCATATAGATGCCCTTCAGGAAAAACACATTTCATAAGCTCAACGTGAAAGTAGTAAACTCATAAGCAGCCTCACGGGAAAAACATGAATCATAATCAACCCCTCGGGCATGCCTCGCAGTCACTCAGAATCAGCCCCTCAGCACCTCACAGTCACTCAACACCTCAGAGTCACTCATGCATCCCAATCGCTCGTCACTCGGCACTAGGTATGTACTTGCGCTCACTAGGGTGTGTATAGACTCTGACTTCAGAAGGGCTCCTTCAGCCCAAGTGCCAATAAACAAGCCAAATCATGGCATCAATCAATCTCAGGCTTTCGGCCTGTCTCATATCATAAATATCCTCAAAACATTGGCCCTCGGGCTCACTCAGTCAGACACTCTCAACACGCCACTCGGGCCATAAATAAAACAGGGTTCTTAACCCAATTAGTATTTCATTTCAAGAAAATGTAATATAATTAAATAGGAGTGTCAAAAATTGCACAAGAAGGACTGAGTGTAAAATCATAGTTTCAAGTAGTGAGAATATCTGTAAAATACCCCAAGGGGTTAAAACAGACCGACACTAGGCCCCAAACATGGCTTACAGCCCAAATATTACACAATTCTTTATAACATAATTAACATAAGGTTTTGAGTAAATATGCAACTCATTAGTCACCGTGGAGAGGACCTAGTCCAATCCAAAAGTTAGTACGTGCCACATGAAGTACGACCTGACTGAGAACCACGAGTACCCTACCCCGAGGAGGCTTGAATTAACGGCCCCTACATGCTGAACCTATCCCTTGAAAGGAGCACCACTAAAACTGCCCGAACCACGAGGCCTCTTGGCCTCCCTCTCCTCCCGCTCCAGGTGGCGAACAAACTAAATATCTCGAGCTATGTCAACAACCTGCTCGAATGAAGCACCCGATACTCTCTCCCGAGTAATAAGCAACAGAAGTTGATAGGAAAGACCATCCACAAACTTCTTCACCCTCTCCCTATCAGTAGGGACAATCTCAGAACCATACCTAGCAAAGTCGGAGAACCTCATCTCGTACTGAGTAACTGATAACTCTCTCTGGCGCAGCTACTCAAACTACCTGCGCTGCTCCTCTCTGTGGGACTTAGGAACATACTTCTCCAAAATGATCGTGGAGAACTGCCACAAGGTAAGAGGGGCTGAACCAACCGGCCTACGCCTCTCGAGCAACACCCACCATGGAAAGGCAGCACCCGCAAACTGAAATATAGCAAATAAGACCCCACTGGTCTCCAAAATACCCACGGTACGCAGTATCCTCTGGCACGTATCTAGAAATCGCGGGGCGTCCTCGCCCTCTGTACCGCTGAAAGTCAGAAGCTGAAGTCTGCTGAATCTCTTTAACCTGTGCTGCTCGTCCTCAGGCATAGCAGGGACCACATCATCCTGAACCGGAGCAACTGCATGAGCTGGGGCTGCTCCTGGTGCCTGAATACCTTGTGTAGCCTGCGCAGGTGGCCAGGCAGCTGGAGTCTGATTGCCTCCCCCGGCCTGAGTTTTGGTGGCAGTAGAAGACATGGCAACGGCCTGAGCCAAACTGGTGCATACTGTCAATATCTGAGACAGTGCATCCTGAAGACCCGGAATAATAATAGGCACTGCTGGTGCCTGAGCCTGTCCCACTGGGACACCATCGACGGGAACTTGATCATGATCGATAGGGGGATCCTGAGCCACGGCTGCTGCGTAGGCTGGCCCTTACTTCTCACTGGTCTAGTCGGTGACTGGTCACTTTGATCGGTGCGGCGTGTCCTCACCATTTGTGAGAGAATGAAACAACGTAAGCTCAGATTTGAACAATCAATAGATCAGCACGAAAGAGTTCAAGAAAGATAGAAATGTTTCCTAAAAGTTCGGCAGCCTCTCGAAGATAAGTACATACATCTCCGTACCGATCCGCAAGACTCTATTAAACTTGCTCATGACTGTCGAATTCTATGCAACCTAGGGCTCTAATACCAAACTGTCACGACCCAAAATCCTAAACCGGCCGTGATGGCGCCTATCTTGAAACTAGGCTAGCCAAATATATCACATGTTCACAATTTCCTTTAAGATCCCATTTCAAAAATCCAAGCATTTCATTAATATACAGAAAATACTGAATAAAGTAAGTCAACATTTAACGATACTGTCAACCCCAAAACCCGGAGCCAACGTGTCATGAGCATCTAGTAGAATAAGTGATAATATATTGTCATAATACAAAACCTCCGAATGAAATCTAGATACAACAGGAAGGGAAAAACAGAGATGCTGCGGACGCTGGACATCTACCTCTATATCCTGCAAATCTGGCTCCGCTGCGGAATAAAGTCTAATGCTTGATATTTGCTCCTCAATCTGCACACATAGGTGTAGGGAGTAATGTGAGTACACCAACTCAGTACTAATGAAAATAGATCAGATATGAGCAACAAGAACATTGAAATCAATGTCATCAATCACAAGTGGCACAACCTTACTTCCCAATAGAATAACGTAGATGTATGAAATCGTCAAGCCTTAAAACCAACTTTCGAAAAACCCTTTTAAAATGTGTATTTTTCAACAACTTCAACCGAAAGGATTAGTATGAAAATGAAATGAATCATATAGATGCCCTTCATGCAAAACACATTTCATAAGCTCAACGTGAAAGTAGTAAAGTCATAAGCAGCCCCTCGGGCAAAACATGAATCATAATCAACCCCTCGGGCATACCACGCAGTCACTCAGAATCAGCCCCTCAGCACCTCACAGTCACTCAACACCTCACAATCACTCATGCCTCCCAGTCACTCGTCACTCGGCACTAGGTAGGTACCTGCGCTCACTGGGGTGTGTACAGACTCTGACTTCAGAAGGGCTCCTTCAGCCCAAACGCCAATAAACAAGCCAAATCATGGCATCAATCACTCTCAGGCTCTCGGCCTTTCTCATATCATAAATATCCTCAAAACATTGGCCCTCGGGCTCAATCAGTGAGACAGTCTCAACATGCCACTCGGGCCATAAATAAAACGGGGTTCTTGACCCAATTAGTATTTCATTTCAAGAAAACGTAATATCATTAAATAGGAGGGTCAAAAATTGCACAAGCAGGACTGAGTGTAAAATCATAGTTTCAAGTAGTGAGAATATCTATAAAATAGCCCCAAGGGGTTAAAACAGACCGACACTAGGCCCCAAACACGGCTTACAGCCCAAATATTACACAATTCTTTAGAACATAATTAACATAAGGTTTTGAGTAAATATGCAACTCATTAGTTGCCGCATAGAGGACCTATTCCAATTCAAAAGTTAGTACGTGCCACATGAAGTACGACCTGACAGAGAACCACGGGTACCCTACCCCGAGGAGGCTTGAATGAACGGCCCCTACCTGCTGAACCTCTCCCTTGAAACGATCACCACTAAAACTGCCCGAAACACGAGGCCTCTTGGCCTCCCTCTCCTCCCGCTCCTGGTGGCGAACAAACTCAATATCTCAAGCTATGTCAACAACCTGCTCGAATGAAGCACCTGATACTCTCTCCCGAGTAATAAGCAACAGAAATTGATAGGAAAGACCATCCACAAACTTCTTCACCCTCTCCCTATCAGTAGGGACAATCTTAGAAGCATACCTAGCCAACTCGGAGAACCTCATTTCGTACTGAGTAACTGATAACTCTCCCTGGCGCAACTACTCAAACTGCCTGCGCTGCTCTTCTGTGTGGGACTTAGGAACATACTTCTCCAAAATGATCATGGAGAACTGCCGCAAGGTAAGAGGGGCTGAACCAACCGGCCTACGCCTCTCGAGCGACACCCACCATGTAAAGGCAGCACCCGCAAACTGAAATGTAGCAAATGAGACCCCACTGGTCTCCAAAATACCCACGGTACGCAGTATCCTCTGGCACGTATCTAGAAATCGCGGGGCGTCCTCGCCCTCTGTACCGCTGAATGTCATAAGCTGAAGACTGCTGAATCTCTTCAACCTGCGCTGCTCGTCCTCAGGCATAGCAGGGACCACATCATCCTGAACCGGAGCAACTGCATAAGCTGGGGCTGCTCCTAGTGCCTGAATACCTTGTGTAGCCTGCGCAGGTGGCCGAGCAGCTGGAGTCTGATTGCCTCCCCCGGCCTGAGCTGTGGTGGCAGTAGAAGACATGGCAACGGCCTGAGCCAAACTAGTGCATACTGTCAATATCTGAGACAGTGCTTCCTGAAGACCCGGAATAATAATAGGCACTGTTGGTGCCTGAGCCTGTCCCACTGGGACACCATCGACGGGAACTTGATCATGATCGTTAGGGGGATCCTGAGCCCCGGCTGCTGCGCGGGCTGGCCCCCTACCTCTCACTGGTCTATTCGATGACTGGTCACTTTGATCGGTGCGGCGTGTCCTCACCATCTGTGAGAGAATGAAACAACGTAAGTTCAGATTTCAAGAATCAATACATCAGCACGAAAGATTTCAAGAAAGATTGAAATGTTTCCTAAAAGTTCGGCTGCCTCTCGAAGAGAAGTACATACATCTCCGTACCGATCCACAAGACTCTATTAAACTTGCTCATGACTGTCGAATTCAATGCAACCTAGGGCTCTGATACCAAACTGTCACGACCCCAAATCCTAAACCGGCCGTGATGGCGCCTATCTTGAAACTAGGCTAGCCAAATATATCACATGTTCACAATTTCCTTTAAGATCCCATTTCGAAAATCCAAGCATTTAATTAATATACACAAATTATTGAATAAAGTAAGTCAACCTTAAACGATATTGAAAACCCCAAAACCCGGAGCCAACGTGTCATGGGAATCTAGAAAAATAAGTGATAATATACTGTCATAATACAAAACCTCCGAATGAAATCTAGATACAACAGGAAGGGAAAAACAGAGATGCTGCGGACGCTAGACAGCTACCTCTATATCCTGCAAATCTGGCTCCGCTGCGGAATAAAGTCTAATGCTCGATATCTGCTCCTGAATCTGCACACAGAGGTGTAGGGAGTAATGTGAGTACACCAACTCAGTAGTAATGAAAATAGATCAGATATGAGCAGCAAGAACATATAAAATCAATGTCATCAATCACAAGTGGCACAACCTTACTTCCCAATAGAATAACGTAGATGTATGAAATTGTGAAGCCTTAAAACCAACTTTCGAAAAACCCTTTTAAAATGTGTATTTTTCAACTTCTTCAACCGTAAAGATTAGTATAAAAATGAAATGAATCATATAGATGCCCTTCATGCAAAACACATTTCATAAGCTCAACGTGAAAGTAGTAAAGTCATAAGCAGCCCCTCGGGCAAAACATGACTCATAATCAACCCCTCGGGCATGCCTCGCAGTCACTCAGAATCAGCCCCTCAGCACCTCACAGTCACTCAACACCTCACAGTCACTCATGCCTCCCAATTGCTCGTCACTAGGCACTAGGTAGGTACCTGCGCTCACTGGGGTGTGTACAGACTCTGACTTCAGAGGGGCTCCTTCAGCCCAAGCGCCAATTAACAAGCCAAGTCATGGCATCAATCACTCTCAGGCTCTCGGCCTATCTCATATCATAAATATCCTCAAAACATTGGCCCTCGGGCTCACTCAGTCATACACTCTCAACATGCCACTCGGGCCATAAATAAAACGGGGTTCTTGACCCAATTAGTATTTCATTTCAAGAAAACGTAATATCATTAAATAGGAGTGTCAAAAATTTCACAAGAAGGACTGAGTGTAAAATCATAGTTTCAAGTAGTGAGAATATCTGTAAAATAGCCCCCAAGGGGTTAAAACA
Source organism: Nicotiana knightiana (assembly GCA_005239525.1). Lineage (NCBI taxonomy): Eukaryota > Viridiplantae > Streptophyta > Magnoliopsida > Solanales > Solanaceae > Nicotiana > Nicotiana knightiana. The sequence goes on along the minus strand of ML374411.1, from coordinate 20,419 downwards.
GATCGGCACTAGGCCCCAAATATGGCTTACTGCCCAAATATTACACAATTATTTAAAACATAATTAACATAAGGTTTTGAGTAAATATGCAACTCATTACTCGCCGCGGAGAGGACCTAGTCCAATCCAAAAGTTAGTACGTGCCACATGAAGTACGGCCTGACTGAGAACCACGGGTACCCTACCCCGAGGACGCTTGAATGAATGGCCTCTACCTGCTGAACCTGTCCCTTGAAAGGAGCACCACTAAAACTGCCCGAACCACGAGGTCTCTTGGCCTCCCTCTCCTCCCGCTCATGGCGGCGAACAAACTCAATATCTCGAGCTATGTCAACAACCTGCTCAAATGAAGCACCTGATACTCTCTCCCGAGTAATAAGCAAGACAAGTTGATAGGAAAGACCATCGAAAAACTTCCTCACCCTCTCCCTATCAGTAGGGACAATCTCGTAAGCATACCTAGCCAAATCGAAGAACCTCATCTCGTACTGAGTAACTGATAACTCTCCCTGGCGCAGCTACTAAAACTGCCTGCGCTGCTCCTCTCTGTGGGACTTAGGAACATACTTCTCCAAAATGATCATGGAGAACTGCCGCAAGGTAAGAGGGGCTGAACCAACCGGCCTACGCCTCTCGAGCGACACCCACCATGTAAAGGCAGCACCCGAAAACTGAATTGTAGCAAATGAGACCCCACTGGTCTCCAAAATACCCACGGTATGCAGTATCCTCTAGCACGTATCTAGAAATCCATGGGCGTCCTCACCCTCTGTACCGCTGAAAATCAGAAGCTGAAGTCTGCTGAATCTCTCAGGCATAGCAGGGACCACATAATCCTGAACCGGAGCAACTGGATGAGCTGGGTCTACTCCTGGTGCCTGAATACCTTGTGCAGCCTGCTTAGGTGGCCGGGCAGCTGGAGTCTGATATCCTCCCCCGGCCTAAGCTGTGGTGGCAGTACAAGACATGGAACGGCCTGAGCCAAACTGGTGCATACTGTCAATTTCTGAGACAGTGCCTCCTGATGACCTGGAATAATAATAGGCACTGCTGGTGCCTGAGCCTGTCTCACTGGGACATCATCGATGGGAACCTGATCGTGATGGATAAAGGGATCCTGAGCCCCGGCTGCTGTGCGGGCTGGCCCCCTACCTCTCACAAGTCTAGTCGGTGACTGGTCACTTTCATCGGTGCGGCGTGTCCTCACCATCTGTGAGAGAATGAAACAACGTAGGTTCAGATTTCAAGAATCAATAGATCAGCACGAAAGAGTTCAAGAAAGATAGAAATGTTTCCTAAAAGTTCGGCAGCCTGTTGAAGATAAGTACAGACGTTTCCGTACCGATCCGCAAGACTCTACTAAACCTGCTCATGACCGTCGAATTCTATGCAACCTAAGGCTCTGATACCAAACTGTCACGACCCCAAATCCTAAACCGGCCATGATGGCGCCTATCTTGAAACTAGGCTAGCCAAATATATCACATGCTTACAATTTCCTTTAAGATCCCATTTCAAAAATCCAAGCATTTAATTAATATAAAAACTACTGAATAAAGTAAGTCAACATTAAACGATACTGCCAACTCCAAAACCCGGAGCCAACGTGTCATGAGCATCTAGAAGAATAATTGATAATATACTGTCATAATACAAAACCTCCGAATGAAATCTAGATACAACAGGAAGGGAAAAACAGAGATGCTGCGGACGCTGGACAACTACCTCTATATCCTGCAAATCTGGCTCCGCTACGGAATAAAGTCTAATGCTCGATATTTGCTCCTGAATCTGCACACAGAGGTGTAGGGCGTAATGTTAGTACACCAACTCAGTAGTAATGAAAATAGATCAGGTATGATAAGCAAGAACACATAAAATCAATGTCATCAATCACAAGTGGCACAACCTTACTTCCCAATAGAATAACGTAGATGTATGAAATCGTCAAGACTTAAAACCAACTTTCGAAAAACCCTTTTAAAATGTGTATTTTTCAACAACTTCAACCGAAAGGATTAGTATAAAAATGAAATGAATCATATAGAGGCCCTTCAGGCAAAACACATTTCATAAGGTCAATGTGAAAGTAGTAAAGTCATAAGCAACCCCTCGGGAAAAACATGAATCATAATCAACCCCTCGGGCATGCCTCACAGTCACTCAGAATCAGCCCCTCAGCACCTCACAGTCACTCATGCCTCCCAGTCACTCGTCACTCGGCACATGGTAGGTACCTGCGCTCACTGGGGTGTGTACAGACTCTGACTTCAGAAGGGCTCCTTTAGCCCAAGCACTAATAAACAAGCCAAATTATGGAATCAATCACTCTCAGGCTCTCGGCCTGTCTCAAATCATAAATATCCTTAAAACATTGGCCCTCTGCGTCACTCAGTCAAACACTCTCAACATGCCACTCGGGCCATAAATAAAATGGGGTTCTTGACCCAATTAGTATTTCATTTCAAGAAAACGTAATATCATCTAATAGGAGTGTCAAAAATTTAACAAGAAGGACTGAGTGTAAAATCATAGTTTCAAGTAGTGAGAATATCTGTAAAATAGTCCCCAAGGGGTTAAAACAGACCGGGACCAGGCCCCAAAAGTTAGTACATAATTAACATATGGTTTTGAGTATATATGCAACTCATTAGTCGCCGCGGAGAGGACCTAGTCGAATCCAAAAGTTAGTACGTGCCATATTCTCGTCACCCGACATGTGCGCCATTCTAATAACAGTAAGAAATATGAAGTCCGGGGTTTCATACCCTCAGGACAAGATTTATAGCCATTACTTACCTGTACCAGGCAGTGACACTAGTCCGCAATGCACGTGCCCCTCAAATTGGCTCCCGATTGCTCCGAATCTAGCCAAAACCAGTTTAACATCATCAATATATATCAAAAGAAGTCAACCCAATCGAAAATTATCAAATTAAACAAGAATCTCGAAATTCGGCCAAACTCGAGCCACGAGCCCACGTCTCGGAACTCGATAATTATTACATCACTAGAAACCTTGTCCTCCCACGATTCTACTCATACAAAAATCATCAAAATCGGATCACAATTGACTATCCAAAACATTAAAAGAATTTCCAATTCTCCACCCCCTTCTTCCCAACCTTTTCCTACTCAAATCCTTAAATTTTCAATCCTAATCCGAACAAAATAACAATTGAACGATGTTAACAACCAAAGAACTTACCTTTGGCGAAGAATCCTTAATTTCCCTCTCCAAATTGCCTTCAAAGGGCTCCTCCCACATGCAAGTTGATGAAAAATAAGAAATTCTCGCGGAGGACCCTTTTTTTACTATTTCTGCCAGTCATTTCCACTCCTGCGGACCTTTAGCCGCACCTGCGGTCCCAGGTGCGCACTTGCGGAATCTCACTTAACTGGCCAATCTCGCGCCTGCGACCTTTTCTCCGCACTTGCACTTCGCAGGTGCGATGCTCCTTCCGCGCCTGCAACATCGCAGGTGCGACAAGTTCCTCGCACCTGTGGACCACTCCCCACTCAGCCAAATCTCGCATCTGCGGAGCCCACTCCGCTCCTGTGGAACCGCACCTGCTGCTCCCTTTCCGCAGGTGCGAAAACACCAGCAACAGCAACCTGCAGATTTACCAAAGTCACTCCAAACATCCCGTCAATCATCCGCAATAGACCCGAGCCCTTCAGAAGAACGACCAAACATACCAACACACCCCATAGCATTATTCCAACTTAGTCAAGCCTTTGAAACACCCAAAACAACATGAAACCACCAAATTTGCCTCAAATTCAAGCGTATGATTGACCTAAACTTTTGCAGACATATCCAACATGACATTATGAACATGTTCCAACTTCCGGAATTCCATGCCGACCTTTATAGCATAATTTCCACTACCGACCGGAAATCGCCAAAACCTAACTTTCGTCAATTCAAGCCTAATTCTACATCGGACATCACAAAAATATTCTGAACACACTCCTAAGTCCCAAATCACCTAACGTTGCTATCTGAGCCATGAAATCCGCATTCCGAGGCCGTTTACCATTAAGTCAACTCTCAATTGACTTTCTCAACTATTAAGCTACTTTAAAAGGCTAAATGTCTAAATTCTCACCATAACCAACTGATCAAACACGTCAAAAACAGGATAGTGATATATAACAAATGCAGAAATAGGGGAAACAGGGTAAATCTCACGGAACGACCGGCCGGGTGGTTACATGGATGTAAGTGGTTCCACATCGGAGGATACTAACCAATGATAGCCATTTTACATCTTTTGTTTTGTGTATATTACTATGTTTTGAGGTATAGCCGGGGCTTTGTTGCCGGCACTATCACCGTACTTTTGTGTATCTATTAGAGGCTCCGTGGACATAGTGTGGGTGGTATGTTTGTGTAGAGAATGTTAAACTAGTAATATTGTAATTTGTATCTCACGTTCCATATTAAACCATGAAAAAGTATGTATTTTGGAAATTCATTAATGATGTAACTATTGACAATGAATTAGTGTTGTTATTTACTTGATCCCCCTCTCTGTCTGGTTAATGAAGTGGATATCATTGTTATTCATGAGTAAGTCCGGGTAGAAAGTATTGTACATGCTTGATTTACCGGGTCATCTCGGTTGAGCACCAGTCGCGCTCCTCGAGTTCGGTGCGTAACTAATGAATACTTATTCTTGATAGTGAGCTTGTTCAACTTCTTTTAATCAATGAACATCCTCAAAGACCCATCATTCTTTTTCACAAATAACATTGGCACACCCCAATGAAAAACATTCAACCGGATGAACCCCTTATCCAACAACTCATCAACTTCCACTTCAACTCAGTTGAAACCATGCGATAGGTGGTATATATATGAGATTAGTTCCACACACCAAGTCAATACAAAAATAAAAGTCCTTATAGGTGCCATACCCGGTAGCTCTACAAGTAACAAATGTAGAAACTCCTTAACTACTAGAACTGAATCAATAGTAGGAGTATCAGCACTAACATTTCTAATGAAATCCAGATACGTCAAACACCCATTCTCAACCATTCATTGAGCCTTCAGAAATGAAATAACCCTACTAGGAGTATGACCAGGGGAACCTCTCCATTCCAACCTTGGCAATCCGGCATAGCCAATGTCATGGTCTTAGCGTGACACTCAAGAATATTATGGTAAGGAGATCGCCAATCCATTGTCAAAATCAACAATATTAAGGAATAGAAGATCAATCATTGTCTCATTATTCCCATTAGTATCTACACAAGATCGATACACATGCTACACCACAGTAAAATCTCCAACGGGTGTAGACACATGAATAAGAATATCAAGAGAACCATGAGGCTTATACAAATATGGGGAAAAACATGCTGACACATAAGAATAATTAGACCTCGAATAAAAAAAATAGAAGCATATCTATGACAGTTTGTAAACATACCTGTGATCACATCATCTGAAGCCACTACGTCGGGTCTACCCATTGAAGCGTAGAAACGGGCCTGATCACCACTAGTAAAACCTCAACCAACCTGACCTCCCCCTTTAAGGTGACCTTTCACTGCATAACCTCCATCTCCACCGGATTAGGCAAGGGTGATACATCCAGCACGAGAATCGCACTCATAACATGTCTGGGGTAGTACTTTCTCACATGGTCAAACTCTCCGCACTCATAAAAACACTAGCGGAACGAGGGTGCTAAGACTAAATCAGTCCTTGATGTCTGAAATAGCCACTAGAAGAACACTCAATATACAGAGCACCATACGAACTCACCGGGAGAGAATTGAAAGATGATGGAACTAGAGTGTTAAAGGATGATCGAGCCACTGCACAATGGGCTCCATGATGTGTGAAACAATATTGTATACCTTGGTGGCCTCTACTGAATTGACTTCTACCTCTAGATGAGGTACGACTAAAACTAATAGAATGACGAGGCCTCTTGTATATTCTCATAGCCTCTCTCCCCTGACCACACATAGACTCGATCCTCCAAGTTATCACTACCACTTTATGGAAAGTAGTCCCAATCTATGCTTCTGGGTCCATATTAATCTTGATACCATTATATATGAATACTACAATGTTAAAAAAAAATGTACAAAGACAGGCACTGGAATCCTAGAAGGGATAACTATTACCTTACTATGGCTCTCGTCCCTATTAGAGCAAGAATGAATCGCCTCGGCTTCTTTTCCTTGATGGGGGTCAAGTAAGCAGCATGACGAGACAACTTTGTGAATCTCGCCTCATACGTAGTCACCGCCATATGATCCCGGTGAAGGTGCTCAAACTGGCCTCTTAACTTATCCCTCGTTGTGAGTGGGATATACCACTCAAGAAACAAATGTGAAAATTGAGCCCAAGTGAGAGGGGAAGAATTAGCTGGACTGCCCAACTTTTAAGTTTTCCACAATCTCTTGGCAGGTCCCCCAACGATTTAGTGAAATCCACTCTGTTGGACTCTACCAAGCTTAAATTGTGAAGAATCTGATAGCACCAATCAAAAAAATCTAGGACAGTCTTTGAGGCATCACTATCAAAAGGAGGAGGATGTAACCTCTAAAACCTCTTTAATATATTCTTCTTATCAGCGAATATGGCACGAAAAATCTCAAGTCTAGCTGCTACAATAGGCTACTATGGAGTATGAGTGACCAGGATCTAATCTCCCATTCCATTATTAGTCATGGTTGGGGCTACTGGAACAGCTACATACTGGGTTAATGTATCTATAAAGTTGACATAGGCTCCTGATATACCAATGCAGCAACAAAACCCTTTAGATGTCGGGCATGCATTGAAGCCTCAATACGCTCATGATTCGATCCTTCACCTGATCTATAAGTAGGTCCACTAAAATTACCCTAGAATGACCAAGGGCTCCGATGGCTACTCCGCCTCTAGTTGCGATAGTATGGCCCGTAGCGGAGCCTAGGCCCTACCCTAGGCCCAACATCCTCTGGCTACGATTTGTGGCGCTAACTCTGTAGTACCTGCTACCATTGCTGATGTGTGTGTTATCACCACACAATCCAAACTACTATAATAGAATGATCTAAAATCAAGACTACAATCAACACAAAATAAGGAATCAAGAAGGGAAAAATTCCTAAAGAGCTATAGCCCAATGTAGATAGATATTGACGTCTCTGTACTAATCCATGAGACTCTAATAGGCCTACTTGTTATTTTTGATACCATTAGAACCTAGAGGTTTGATACCAACTTATTATGATCCAAAACCCAACAAGGTCATGATGGCGCCTAACCTTATTTCTAGGCAAGGCAAGACCCAATAAATCAGAATTTAAAGTAGATTATTAAAGTCGTTAACATCACAACATAGTAACAAAGCAAGAATAGTTCCAAACAAATTTCATAATTATAACTATATGAGATAGGTCTAACCACGTCCACAACTATTTATAATATCCAAAACTAGGTGTTACGACAATCATAAGCATCTAACAAGGAGATACAATATAAAATAAATAACAATTTTTGTCCAAAAGAAGTAGATATGATGAATACATAAGTGGGAAGGGGAATTTATGGGCTACGAATCGGACATGTACAAACAGCTCACCATGAAGTCTCCACAAAGATCTCCTACTATGCTGGAAGAGCACCACTAACACTAGTCTTAGAACTTGCAAAAAATGTGTAGAAGTGTAGTATGAGTACAAAGCATGATACTAAATAAGTATCAATTCTAGCATCAAAGAAGTAGTGACGAGGATGACATCAACACTCACTAATAGTCCAAAATCACGTGAAAGCATAAATTGTTACACCTCGTATTTTCGTACTTGAAAGTATACCATACATAAATTGATGAAAGTTCGGAAAAAAGATGTTACATCCTGCATTTTCACACATTAAAGTTTCGTTCTGTGTTAATTGATGTAAGTTCGGGAATGAGATTATTTTGAGATTATAAGCATTATTCTATTTCAAACAAGTGATGAGTAAATTCATGAAGGTGAGAGGGTAGGAAAATCAAAGAAAATGAATTTCATCGAAGTTTAACATATTTATATAAAATACGGCCGAGCTAAAATACCCGGTGTTTATGGATTAGTACCATACAAGGTACTACATGTCCATGATAGTAAGGTGTATAAAGTGTGGTAAAAGTGAGTAGTATTTTATGTAATTTGAGATAATTCTTAATTATATAGATAATTATTTAATTCTAGGGATAATTATGGCATTATGTAGGATTAAGTGGATATGGATTTTTTTGGGGCTGCCACATGGCACTAAGCCAAGCCAAAGTGGCACCAATACACATGATGAGTCATAAGACCTAAGATGTCTTGTTTACACATAAGAATCTTTGATGGGTCTGTTTATTAGTAATCTAACTTGGAGAATAATAAGAAAGTTATGGCATGCTTGCCACTTTAGAATTTAGACTAGCAACATTGGTAATTAACGGGTTTAATGGTTATTCATCGTTGCAAGTTTTATCTTTTAATGGAGTGAATATTAGTCGGATAAGAAATAAAGTGCTATGGTAACAAGAATATCATACGAATTTTTCCCTACTTCGATCCACTGTTACGTATTTTGTCGCAACTAGCGTTTATTAGAGGGATTGTCAAGAGAATTTGCTCTGGTATGTTAAGGCTAAACCTTTCCTTTATTTTGACATGATCTCATGAAGACATGTTTTTGATAACGATACATAAACAAAAGTTCGTATTTCTGAATTTATTCATATTATCCTAGTCTCACAAGTTACAATATTCTCCCTTATCAGGACTTCATATTAAGTTTAGTATTATCTTCTTTTAGCCGGGAGAGTATAGAGTCTATATATATATACAGTATTACCATATTTTCACCACCATCAAGCTATAATCGATGGACAGGCCCATATTGGGCAACCTCTGATCATATGGTATATTATATAGCAAGCCTAATGTGGTTAAGCGCCAATGAGTGAGCCCAGCATGGCCAAGATACAGAGCCTTGTATGGCCAAGCGCATATGAGAGAGACTATGACGACAAAGCAATTATACATATCTAGCCTTGTATGGCCGGACATCTATTTTACTTACTATATTGAGAGAGTTTAGCTAGTGTTATCAGGTAAGCATATCTTCAGATTACCTTTGACTCCAAGTTACTTTCAGTTATTATATTATCAGTTCAGTTTCATCTTTTTGTTGCCTTACCTATTGGGTACATTATTTCTTACAGACGTCCCTTTTGCCGAGGACGCTGCATTTCATGCCTACATGTCCTGATTGACAGTTGGACAGTCACTCCTTGCAGATAGAGTCAAATATCAGATTTGTTGGCACAACGATGCTCTGGTAATATCTCTACTTATTCATGACACCAACGTGAAAAGAGTGTTGATTGATCCAGGCAGTTCAGTCTATATCATTTTGCTAAGAGTCGTGGAAGAAATGCTACTGGGAATCAAGTAATCCCAAAAGCACGAGCCATATCTGGGTTTAATAAGTCTACGGTTATAACAAAAGGAGAAATTGAGCTTAACACTTATGCTGAGGGGGTGATCAAAAGAGCTAGGTTCCAAGTCATCGATACTCACATGGCTTATAACGTGATCATTGGAATGCCATGGATCCACGACATGAAAGAGATACCTCCACGTTGCATCAGGTAATTAAATTTCTCTCTGAATGGGGGATTCAACAAATCAAAGGAGATCAGCAGATCGCCAAAAAATATAAATTATTTGTTACACTACAACAAGAAAATAGCGGTGGAAGAATTACGAGATAAGGAAATCTCCCAAACAGGTAACACCGCCCAAACAAACATAAAAAAAAATTACTGCCCAAATAGGTATGGAAGATATTATTGATGAAACATGCACGAAAGAAAACACTTACGAGAAGAAGAGTCAAGTTACCACGGAAGGTGTACTATACCACACAGATGCGGATTCTAGAAAGGAAATCATTCATGAGCTGGAGGAAGATGAGCACATCAAAACAACTACGGAGGAGCTCGAAGCTATTCCATTATATGAACAAAAACCTGAGCAGAAAGTGTATATAGGCACGAGGCTAAGCCCCACTTGAAGTGGTAAGTTAATTGATTATTTAAAGGCTAACACAGACTATTTTGCATGGTCCCACTCACATATGACAAGCATCCCACCAGAAGTGATGACTCATAAACTAAATGAAGATCTATCCTTCGTACCTGTTAAGTGAAAGAAAAGAAAGCAAGGACCATTCAAGAACCAAGTAATCGACGAAGAGGTACAGAAACTCTTGAAGATTGGTTCGATACGAGAGGTAACGTACCCTAACTAGTTAGCAAACACCGTGGTATTACCTAAAAAGAATGGCAAGTGGAGAGTATGTGTAGATTATACTGATTTAAACAACGCATGCCCCAAAGATTCATTCCCATTGCCTCATATAGATCAAATGATTGATGCTACCGCAGGTCATGGACTATTAAGATTTCTAGATGCATATTCTGGTTATAATCAGATTAAAATGGATCCTTTAGGCAAGGAAAAGACCTCCTTTATCACGAATAGGGGAACTTATTGTTATAAAGCCATACCTTTTGGCCTAAAAAACGCTGGAGCCACCTATCAAAGGCTAATGACCCAGATGTTCCAAGAACATCTGGGAAAAACGAAGGAGGTATACGTCGATGACATGTTGGTAAAATCAACTCAAGCACAAGACCATTTCCAGCATCTAGCTACTGCTTTTGATATTTTACACAGGTATAATATGAAGTTGAATCCAGAGAAATACGCTTTTGGAGTGCAATCAGGAAAATTTTTATCTTTCCTTTTATCAAATAGAGGAATATAGGTAAATCCCGCTCAAATTAAAGCCATAGAATAAATACCTGATGTTTTAACAAATAAAAAGGAGGTTCAAAGGCTGACAGGAAGAATATCGGCTTTGGGGAGGTTTATTTCTAGATCATCCGAAAAAAGTTTTAAATTCTTCTCAGTTCTAAAAAAATAGAATCAATTTGAATGGACTGAAGAATATCAGCAAGCCCTCAAGAATTTGAAGATTTATCTATCAAAACCACCACTGCTTTCAAAGCCAAAAAAGGGGTAAGATTGTACATCTACCTGGCTGTCTCAAAAATTGTTGTAAGTGCAATATTGGTAAGAGAAGAAAAAGGTAAACAATCACCTATCTATTATGTAAGTAAAACTTTGCTAGATGTTGAGACTAGATATCCACATCTAGAAAAATTAGCTTTACCTTTAATAATGGCATCTAGAAAATTACGACCCTATTTTCAATGCCACCCAATAACTATTGTGACCTCGTATCCTTTAAGAAATATTCTGCATAAACAAGAATTGTCAGGAAGATTAGCAAAATGGGACATAGAATTAAGTAAGCATGAGATAATTTATCAGCCTAAGACTGCAAGTAAAGTCTCAAATACCAGCTGATTTTGTTGCTGACTTTAGTAATAGCATTATATATGAAGTAGAAAAAAAGTTACAAATCTTTAACGGTGTTAATCCAGGCCTATGGACCTTGTTCACCGATGGTTCTTCAAATATAAAAAGCGTTGGCTTAGGCATAGTCTTGATATCACCCATGGGTGAAAAGACACGGCAGGCTATAAAGTGTTATCATATCACTAACAATGAAGCAGAGTACGAAGATGTTATTGCAGGGCTTGAACTTGCACGGGAGCTCTCAATCGAGCAAATTGCGATCAATAGTGATTCCTAACTGGTAGTAAATCAGATACAGGGGACATACATTGCTCGAGAAACTAGAATGGAACAGTATATTGAAAGAGCACGGGAGCTCGCGAGACAATTCAAAACATGGAAGGTAGTGCAAATACCTAGAGAAGAAAATGCAGAGGCAGATGCATTAGCTAACCTCGCAGCAGTCACAGAAGTAACGAACAAAGACAATACAATTGTCGTTCAACTATTTAATTCAATAATAGACTAGGACAGGAATGATGTAACTTTCAACAACCTAACCTGGGACTGGAGAAACGAAATTCTTAATTTTTTGCAGAATGGCACCGTGCCGGAAGACGGGAAATCGGCTCAAGCACTACGCCTCAAAGGTGCACGGTACTGCCTTATTCGCAACTTACTTTATCGCAAGATGTTCGGGGGACCCCTAGCTAAATGCCTTGGACCTAACAAACGAAATTTGTGATGAAAAAAGTCCACGAAGGACACTGTGGAAATAACTCAGGGACTAGATCCTTAGTGAAAACACTAATCAGAGCCGGATACTATTGGCCTAAGATGGAAGAGGAAGCCGAGAATTTCGTATCCAAATGTGATATATGCCAAAGGTTTGGCAATAACATGCATCGACCAGCGGAATTAATTAATCCAGTAATATCCTCATGTCCTTTCATGAAATAGGGTATAGACATAATAGGACCTCTTCCCACATCTAAAGAACAGGTAGGGTTTTTACTCATACTAACCGACTATTTTACAAAATGGGTAGAGGCAGAAGCGTTCAAACAAGTGCAAGAAAAGGAAATTAAAAGCTTCTTATGGTGAAACATAATATGCCGCTTTGGAATACCAAAGGAGATCGTGTGTGATAATGGCCCACAATTCATAGGCTCGCAAATCACATAATTCTTCAAAAGTTGGCAAATCAAGAGGATCACCTCAACGCCTTACCACCCCGTGGCTAATGGTCAAGCTAAGTCAACAAATAAGGTCATCATCAACAATCTAAAAAAGCGGCTGGATAAAGCCAAAGAAAACTGGCCTGATGAGTTACCAACGGTACTATGGACATATTGAACGACTTCAAAAGTAGCCACGGGAGAAACTCCGTTCGCACTTGTTTATGGCTCAGACGACTTAACACCTGTAGATATTGGTGAACCACGTATAAGGTTCTCGACAGCCATGGAAGGTGAAAACATCCACGAATTAAGGACCAACCTAGACCTGCTCGAACCACGGAGAGAAGAAGCATTGATACGGATGGCAGCTCAAAAAAAAATCATAGAGCGTTATTACAACCGTAAAGCTCATCTAAGGTACTTTCAAATTGGGGACTTCATCCTCAAAAAAGTCATTCAATCGAAAAAAGAAGGAGGTGGAGGAAAGCTAAATCCAAACTGGGAAGGACTATACAAAATCGGAGGGATAGCGGGAAAAAGCGCCTTTTAGTTGGAAGCTATGGACGGCAGAGTTCTATCAACAATNGATGATATTAGTCCTTCAATGACGCGAGGAAAAAACACAATTCCCGGTCTAGGGTTACACTTTATGATGGACGTTTTAAAAGGGGTTAAGCAGTCATCATCTAAAAAACTATATACCTTCAAGTCCGGAATGTTTTTTCTTTTTAGGAAAAGGACCACAAGGAAAGGAATAATCAAGTGCTAGAGATTTAATTCGTCAAAGCTCAAACACTTGGGGGACTATACAGTATGGAAGACTAAGACGAAGCAATGAACACTATCAGAATGTCTAGAGCTCGAGCCTAAAGACCCATCTACCCAATGAGATAAGTGACATGAGCAGAATCGAAAGAAATCAAAAGAGCCATCAAAATACAAGGCAAAATGTTAGTCACGAGAAATAAATGTACATCTTTATACTTATTCAAAATTTTTGTAACAAAAATAGTTAGGGGTAAAAGATCATCATCAATATACTCATTCAAAAAATTGTTCTCGAATAAAATAGTTATGGATGAAAGACCTGAAACCTTGTATTTGTTGAAGAAACTTTTATCAAATAAAAACAGTTATGAATAAGAAAACATTTCCCTCATACTTGTTAGAAAACTGTTTCCAAAACAGTTGCAGGTAAAAACCCCAATCTTTATAAAAATCGTTACTAGTGAAAAACAATTATTTCCTTGTATTAATATCGAAAAACTGTTACCCATGAAAAACAATTACGAAATACAAGTGTATATTCAATCTGCTTAACAAAAACAGTTGCAAGCGTGAGTTTTAGATGATAACCAAACACGTGTAAAATGTCATGGAAGTTCAAACAAAAAATTTTCCTTGGAAACATTCTTAAACATGTGTAAAATTTCTATCACTCTATTGCATTATCATGAATTTGAGACGTCTTTTTCATGTCACTTATAAAGGGCCCTTTTCCATAAACTATGCCTATTACAAAAAAGGCACACATTTAATATGACACCATGCCTATTATAAAAAAGGTACGGGTAGTCTAAAGCATCCCACATGCATAACTCGAAGGTAAAACTAAAACGTCAAAAAATAAAGCATGCAAAAGACTTAAAGAGTGAAACAAAAACTCAACAAAAGTCGAACTAACATTAACTTGTACTTAGCCGTATAAGCTTTTTATATTTACATTCTGGTGCCCCTAAGTTGTCATTTGGGGACTTAAAGGAAATCCAAATTTACCCCCGATGGGATTGGGGGTAACCACCAATTGATACAAAGAAAAAGAAAAAAAGGGATAAACCAACTAGATCTTTTTAAGAAAAGGGGTTGACTTCAGTGGCAGAAGGAGCGGGAGCAACTGAGGATGAAGAGGCATGAGCGGCTAGAATCTCACAATCATGTGAAGAGAGTTTATGACCTTGTTGATCCTTCTCCATGGATTCCTTAGTTTTGGATATTTCATCACTAAGGTCGAAACCCTTTTGATTCACTTCCATCAATGTGTTGAGGCGAGAATTAATCTACGCCCAGCTCACATCGACAGCAGCACCTCTTCCAAATCTTCATAGAATTGTGACCACACTTGAAGCTCTGCTCTCAGCCCATCCTTCTCCGCCTCTGTAGCTTCATGAGCGGCCCTTAATGGAACGATCGTATCCTTTAAAGATTAATCTTTTTCTAAAGCCTTTCGAAGATCTTCTTGAGTACGAGTGGGTTATTGCACGAGCTCGCCTGAGTGTTCTTCCTTCTGTCCCAGCAAGTTCTTCAAGTCTCTAATCTCCTCTGAGGTACGGGACAGCTGCTCCGCGAACGAAGACTCCAGAACACTCTTGTCTTTGTCAGCTTGAATGCAAGAAGCCCTCTCTACTGCTTGTTCTGCAGCCATAAGTCTCATTTTCCGCTTCAAGGTACTCCTCTCCTCTTCTAAAGTGTCCATGTCAATCATTAGGCTATCATACTGTTCTTTCAAATTATCAACTCATGCCTGCAACTCTCTTGTTTCTTGGTCTGTGTTTGAAGTCCTCTCCATAAGCTCCATGACTATGAGGTTAATCTACAAGAAATAAACCAGTTAGATATGGTAAATTTGATATACGAGAGTGAAAGAGGATAACTTACACCATACCTTCAAAGAAGTCCGCACGACCTCATTTGCCCATGTAAGAGCATCGTGGCTTGCTAGCTTTGTTTTCTCAGCGGGACCTATTAAAGGCTTGAGCCACACTTCAGGCTCACCCCTCTTCTTAAAAAGGTTTCCCTCAGCTGGAACATCTATTACCACCTGCCGCATCTCTCTGCTGGAAGACCCTACTTCCCTAACAGAAGGCTTGGAAGCAGGCAGAGATGGAACAACAACAAGAAAGGATGGTTGAGGAGCTGGAGAAACCACGGGCAAAGGACAAGGCAGGGAAAGTTTAAGGTTTGAAGAAGTTACAGGCAAAGCAGCATCAAAAGTTGATATAGCCAAATGAATAGACGAAACAGTTTCTCTCAAAGAAGCAGGAAAGACAACAGCCAAAAGGCCGTCGTTAGCAGCAAGATCAATACCATCGTGAATGGGGAATGTGGAACATCACCAAAGGCAGGGGGATCAATCACAGACACGGGAGGCAAGGTTGAGGTCGTAGACTCATCATCTAAAATCATTCGCCTTCTCCGTGGCCTGTGCACTAAAGCACCCTCTCCCTCTTCTGCTATGGAGCGAGATNTTTACTGCCAACCGTACCTCCTAGCGAGGTACTTCCAAGATCTTTCTTCCGAAAGAGCAACACATAACAGTTTTTCTACCCAATCACGAATACCGGAGAAATTCTCAACAATATTCATGATTGCTGAAAGAAGAAAAATAAACAAACACGGTTTTAAATAAAAAATCTCAAGTCAAAACAAGAAAAAGTAAATGTGAGCTAAATCATACTCACGTGCGCGATTCTACTTCTCAGGGAAGGGATGATTTTCTTCACCCACTAAACCAGTAGTGGGTACAACAACATACCAGAGGTACCAACCCCTATCCTTATCGTCTCCAGGGGTTACTAACACTCTTTTGCTTCTAGTAGTCAGAGTAAAAAGCCCTTCACAAAATAAGGTAGGAGAGTAGAGGTGAATATGATAGTTGAAGGTAGAAGGAACCGAGGCTAAAGAATCCAAACTCCTAAGGCATGCGACAAATCGCCACACAAGCGGGCCGACCTGTCCTAAGCAGATATTGAAAAAATGGAAAAAACTCGATTCTAACTGGGTCAGTGGGGGGTATAAACCCTAAAGTAGAAACAACAGAATACCCCGTCTTGTAAGACGTTATTCTTTGATTAATATTCGGAATATAGACAGGAAAGTCAGATTTCCAAAAGCACTCCCTTCGAACAAGAGAAATCTGACCCTCAGTTATAAGGGTTGGATATCTTTCTACATTAGCAAGAGAAGAATATTGATCTACAAGAACTTGACTATCCCTAGCAAAAACAAACTCAACAGAGACAATTTCATCGACTTCAGGTTCACGAAGGTGTTCGCCTCTACCCCTAGACAAAGATTGAGAAACCCTAAATCTCGGGAAAACTGGAGATCTAGTGGAAGGGGGATGTACAATACGAGAAGAACAAGAGCCCCTCGAAGGAGTGGATCCTGGACTTCTATGTTAGCCGCCTAACCATTCTACTATCACAAAATTTCATCGCGAAATTGACATACAATTTTATGGCAATTCTGCTGGCCACATATATGTTCTGCTACCCCCGAATTGCACCACATAATTGACTTGGGAGGGGGGGGGGATTATTTTTGATATAAGGCCTTTAGGGATCATTTTATGAGATATAACTTGATGTTTTAGAGTGAGGGTATCAATTTAGAGAGAGGTAGAAGCTCTATCAAATTATACTCTCCAATTATTGCTCCAACCCTTGGGATTCAAGAGGGATACTCACAAGACCTTATAATTACAAGGTAAGACGTCATCCCTAGATTTAATATAATTTTTAATAATTGTTTTATGTAGTATGTTATCATGGTGGAGATTATGGGATGGTGACCGGAAGCCATAATCCCCCAATCTCAAATTTGGGAGTATGTGAAGACTAAGAATTGTGATTTTGGTGGGTTTGAAGCAACTGGTTGGGCATATGTGACAAATGATGGTTGATGGGTGTTGTAGGTATATTGTATATTATTTGTCTTCTTTAAAATTCATGGTGAGGGTAGAGGGATTTATATTATGGGACCTTGTAATTTATATTTCATATTAGGTTTGATGAAATGTCAAAATGGGCTAAATCTAAGAAAACCTTCCTAACTATGGCTAAATTTTCTTATGTTTATATAGATTGAGGTTTCTAGGAGTGTTGTACGTTGTAGTAATCCAAGGAAAGCTCAAGCAAGGTATGTTGGCTAAACTCCATCTATAGAATCGGATTCCATGATATTATAATCTTATGTTAATATGCTCAAGTATTGTTTCATATTCTATCCCTATACACTCCTACGAAGATACTTCAATTGAGGTTGATTTAACGAATGTCTATGATTCCAATTTATATTTCAAATGAAATGGTATAGTTTTCTTGTAAATATTTCCAATGTATTATAATCTCTTAAGTCTCATGGATAGAAGCTATGGCATTTCTATAGATCCCAAGTGTTGTTAATGTTCTATGGTAACCCATGGAAAGAAGAAAGAAATGATAGTATGTACATGAATTGTGACCACTTGCCAAAATGAGGATTATGAAGAATTGTATGTTCCCATGGTTTCAACCATAGTATGTATGATTTGAACACAATAAATGCAAACGAATTTGATATTTAGTCCTTGAGGATCTTGAACTTAAATAATGACCGTAAGATGACCAGAGAGTATATAACAAGATGAGAGGGATATTTCCTATGCTAAATTATGATGAACCTTAAAAAAAGAAATGGGGTCCATGTGCCATTGAAATTTACTTATTGAGTCGCCATACATTTGTCAATGTAAAAAGTTTAATTTCTCCATGATGAACATCAACATGAACTAGTTTGAGAACTTACGATCTTATATATAATGTTAATCATGATTCTTTGAGATTATATATTGTCATGTGCATAACAATAGGTTAAGTGACCTAAGGACAACCTATGATATGCATAGGTGTGTTATATAGGTGATCCCATGTACGGTCTATGAAATGCATAGGTGTATTGTATAGGTGATCCTATGGAAGATCTATGAAATGCATAGTTGTATTGTGCAGGTGAACTATAGACGGTCTGTGAAACACACAAGTGTATTGTATAGATGACCGTGTGGACGGTCTATCAAATGCATAGGTGCATTGTATAGGCGATCTTATGGAACTCATAGACGTATTGTATAGGCGATTCTATGGATGGTCTATGAAACGCATATGTGTATTGTGTAGGTGACCCCTGCGGACGGTCTATGGAACGCATAGGTGTATAGTATATGTGATCCCTATGGATGGTCTATGAAACACATAGGTGTATAATGTAGATGAACATTACAGATGGTTTGGTGAGACGCATAACTAGGTTCAATTATTTACTCTTCTATGCTACGATGGGTTTGTTTTCTTGGCTATTTGCACGCATGATGCATTTCTATTTGGTTCTTGCGGCGAAATTTGAGCAGGATGATTATATGGGTATTGAATGGTTGATTGCGGCTTGGTTATGGTCTTTACTATTTGTGGTATATTGCACTAATAGTTTCTCTATGTTTATAGTCATGCACTTTGTATGTTGTTGTTGATATGTGTATGGCTAATGATTTTGAGCAATATGGTTTAACATATTTCATGTGGAACGACTTTTGGTTGGAGTCACACATCATAGTGGAGCTATGTTGGGTTTTGAGTTTTGCGTGGTTTTGATTCTCCTTGTATGATGGGTTTAGAGTATTGCGCTTGTGTTATTACCTGTTGAGCATGCGGGATGGTTCTCTCATTTGAGTACTTTTCCACTTTTGGGTATGTCTGTACACACCTGAAATCAGAGAGCCCAATTTCACGGCCACTTCGATAAAAATGAAGATTCAAAGGCCCGAGCTGGCGAGGGTCCTTAACCTCGAGGCAGTACAAATCAGGGGTCGACATGAAAAAGTAGGAAATTCCCAAGGAGCACATGGTTAAACCTGACAAAGTACACAAGATAGTACAAACCCGTACCGTGACACTAAATGGATGTACCAGCCATATCTCTTTACATTAAATAGTTGTACTAGCTATATTTTTTGTAATAATTACACATGTAATATGTTTGGATTCCCCATCTTATATAAAGGGGGGCATTGTCATTTTGTGGAGGACATGATATTCAATATACAAGAACTACAACATTCTCTGCTCTCTAACTTAAACATTCTCTACAATCGTTCAACAGATTTATTACTTCCGTTTACTGTGTTTCATTTATTGTTCTTCCCTTATTATTTGTTATTGATCATAAATAGATCATTCTTAAGGCCCACAACATTGTTTCATAATTATCGATAGCCCCTAGTCAAGCTTTTCAAGCTCGACCTCGAGGCCTACCCGGATACCCTTGAGACTGGCATCTTCGATACCGAGTTTTCGTAATCTAGTCCTTTTCTCTCTTATTTTGTTTTTCTCACTTCATACTCAGCATCTACTGACTAAACAACATGTATTAAAATAGATCGTGTATTTTTAGAACCACATAATCAAATATAATTGTAATTACCATTTCCATGGTAAACAGTTTGGCGTCCACCGTGGGGCTAAAAATAATAGTGATTATCTTAGTGCTGGTTTTCTAAAAACACAAGTTGTCTTTCACACTTTTTCTTTTCCAAGAATCTTCACTTGCAGGTCAGAAAATCTCTAACTAAGTAAACGCACATGAAAACCACGACCCTGAGGACCACACAGAGAATATCACAGCTGCCTCAGGTGCCGGTGTNACAACAGGCACCAAATGAAGATCAGGGTCAAGGATGACCAATTGGAAGCCCCCTCGGGCTTGGTGTATCATAACAGAGTCTTAGTAAAGGAATCGAGGCTTCCAGAAAGATAGCCAAGGCAAAACAAAGAAAAATATCAACCATACATAGAAAATCGGAGAAATATCCCGAGACGGAACATACCCCGAAGTGACCCAAGGATCGACCGAGGACAGAATCCTCGAGGACTCGTGGCCAAAGCAGGGTTGGACAGGCATGCAGGTCTAGTAGAGGCAACTGGCTATCTGAATACAAGTTCAACATCGATGTTTCAAACATTGTATCAACCGTTAGTAAGATCAGGGACACCAGGTGGCCA
>ML374409.1:34683-59884 GCA_005239525.1 Nicotiana knightiana | reverse complement strand
TTCTATATAAGGTTAGTTTTTCATAACTCTTTAATCATTTTCTCGATAACTTAAGAAGTTGTCCCCATTAATTGTCATCAAATTTTAGGATGCATTGTTGCTATATGTCTATTTTTGATTCTTTGGTATATGTATTTCTGTTATGCAATTGTTCATATGCTTAATATTAGGCTCTGTGTTGATTAGTATCAGCATTT
Source organism: Nicotiana knightiana (assembly GCA_005239525.1). Lineage (NCBI taxonomy): Eukaryota > Viridiplantae > Streptophyta > Magnoliopsida > Solanales > Solanaceae > Nicotiana > Nicotiana knightiana. The sequence goes on along the minus strand of ML374409.1, from coordinate 59,687 downwards.
AGCGTGTAAGTATTGGGTAGTGTTTCAATCAAAATAATCCCGGGAAATATTAGTCGTTAAGTGAGTGGCTACTGGTTTTAATGCAAAATAATTCGTTGACCCAAATAACTAAACTATGCACCGCTAGTAAAGTACGCGTTCGCGCGGCTTTGGAGTTTTTCTTAAGTAATTAAGTGCTATTAATTATGTACACGTACGCGTGACATGATTTTTTAACAAGCTAAAATTGTGTACATAAACTTAATATGATTGGAATATTTTAGTTGTGGAGTTTAGGATCAACCTTTAACGTATAGGAGACCCTTATTTCAATTGAAAAGCACTTAATTTCGTCAAAACTCGGCTTTTTACCGAACTGGGGACCCTGGCGTTTCAGCCTTAACGCCTGGCTAACGCCAGGCCAGGGCTGGCGTTTCAGCCCTAACGCCTGGCTAACGCCAGGCCAGGGCTGGCGTTTCAGCCCTAACGCCTGGCTAACGCCAGGCCAGGGCTGGCGTTTCAGCCCTAACGCCTGGCTAACGCCAGGCAAGGGCTGGCGTTTCAGCCCTAACGCCTGGCTAACGCCAGGCAGGGCCAAGTTGTTTGGTTTTGTCGTCCGGCTATCGCCCGGGTGTCTCCTTTTACGTATGTTCCGACGTAGTTGCATCCTTTTAGCTCCATTTCATCTCCACTTCACCCATACATGAAATAAACTCCATTAAACACTTAACAAGTATATTTTATGCGTATAAAATGTATGGTATATCATATGATTCAACTATGCAATTTAGCCTTGCATCATACGCGTGACAAGATTCTTGACACGTCGAACTAAACGAGTATGCGTACGCGTGACTCGTATTGAGTTAATTATTTAAATAATCGAATAATAAGAAAGGTTAAAAATACAAATATATCCTAAAAGTGAGTAATTAAACAATTTAAGCCAAGTTTAATCATTAAGCGACCGTGCTAGAACCACGGAATTCGGGAGTGCCTAACACCTTCTCCCGGGTTAACAGAATTCCTTACCCGGATTTCTGGTTCGCAGACAATTTAAACAGAGTCAAAATTCCTCAATTTGGGATTTAAACCGGTGACTTGGGACACCAAATAAACTATTCCAAGTGGCGACTCTAATAAATAAAATAAAATATTCTCATTTCGAATAATGTCACTTTAAGTGGAAAAACTCCCATACCCCTTTGGGGCGTATTAAAAAGGAGGTGTGACAGATATTTCTTAAACCCCGCGAGCGCGGGTAAATGTACTAGTATATGTATAAAGATCACATTAAATAACGTGATAAGGTACTTCTTTTTGGAGAACCATAACGAGAGATATTTTTTACAAAGTAAATTACTCTCTTTGTCACGTAGTTGTCTGAAAGTGTTGGCCCAAGAAATTGAATGATTTTGAAGATTGACAAAGGAACTTAAAGTTGAACCATGTCCATCACTGGAGACATAGACACATGCAGAGTTAAAGGCACGTGGGGTGCACATGCAGGAGATAAACGAAATATGCGAATTAAAGAGATATCTCCCGATCGAAAAGATTGCAAGATAATAAGGAGAAAGACTCCTTATTCAGTAAGAACAGAATCAAAGATAAGGAAGAATTCGATGAGTTGAGATTAACTAGAACTCTTCCACCAAGGAAGAGTAACATTAGAACTCCAGTAAATCTCTCGTCTACTAATCATATATATTGCAAATTGTTCTTATTGTACAGACACGCACAAAAGCAGAAGTTAAGCAAGAATTGAGAGCAAAATTAGCAAGGCAAAATTTTGCAAGCAGTTCGTGTGAGACTTAAGTGAGCGACCTGAAGCTACTTGGACCAGCTAGAAGAACCAGTTCCAACTGTTGTCTTTTAGTCTAGTTTAATTACTTGTAGTAGGTGATTTCAACTTGTACCTTTCAGCTTTATCTAGAAGCGTCTGTAATAGGTACTGTGTGTTTTAAGTTTTAGTTAACTTGAAGTTTGTCGCAAATAGCTAGAGGCTAGTTTGCAACAAAGGGATTAGATTTAATCCTAGGTTTACAAAGAGTTTTTGTAAATGTTGTTTTTGGCTCAGTGATTTTAGTGGAGTGTTTGGGAAAATCCTACTGAAAAGTAGGTCGTGATTTTTTACCTTTTGAGCCAGGTATTAGCCACGTAAAATCCTTGTGTTCTTTATTTTCTGTATTTATTATTCCACAAACAGTATAGGTTGGAACACATAGAAGAACCTGGTCCTTCTATAACTAGTGCACACAAAAATTGGACACCACACAAATCACCCCCTCTTGTGTGGTATTGACGTTTTAGAACATCAATTGGTATTAGAACGGGTTATCCTTGAAAAGTCTAACACCTTAGGAAAAGATCAAGATGAGTGCACCACCTGGGAACTGGGAATGACAATCAACCGCTAGGCCTCCACTCTTCAATGGGCAATACTACTCCTGGTGGAAGAACAGGATGAGATATCATATAATTGGTGAATACTATGAGCTATGGGATATAATTACTGATGGGAAAGAGTAGACGTGCCAAAAACAAGAGTTGACTGCACTGCTGAGGATTTGAGAAAGTGGGAAAAGAATGCTAAGGCCAAGAAGTGGCTTGTGTGTGGACTTGGTCCATATGAGTACAGCATAATTCAAAGTTGCACTACTGCCAAAGAAATTTGGGACACTTTGCAAGTGGCTCATGAAGGAACTTCTAAAGTGAATAGATCTAGAGGTAATCTACTATATTCTCAATATGAGAGTTTCTCTATGAAGGAAGGAGAGACCATTCAAAAGATTTACACTAGGTTCACTACATTGACTAATGAACTGAAATCTCTTGGAAGGACTTTTCTTGAGGAATACAAGGTTGAGCAGATTTTGACAAGTGTTCTTCCATTATCTTGGGAGAGCAAGATCACTGCAATTCAAGAATCCAAGAACATTGCAACTCTCAAACTGGATGAGCTAACTAGAAATCTTAGTGCTTATGAACTTAGAAGGCAGACAATGAAGATGGATGTTCCCAAGAAGGAAAGGAGTCTGGCATTGAGAATCACTTAAAGAGCAGATCTGGAGAAGATGAAATGACTATGGTCACAAAGGATTTCAAGAAATATTTTATGAGAGGAAAGGGATCCGCAAGAGGTGGAAACTATAACAAGGCAAGGGTACCAAAAAAATCAACTAATGGGGGCTGCTACAAATGTGGGAAGACTGATCATCACATCAAAAACTGCCCTCAGTGGGAAGTTGAATGGAAAAAGGAAAGGTCTGAACGAAGGAAGAAGAAGGAACATGTTTATCCCAAGAAAAACAAAGTATCAACAAAGGCTATGGTCGCTGCTTGGGGAGAAAGTTCAGATGGGGAGTCAGATGATGAAGATGAAGATGAACAAGCACTTATGGCAATTGGTGAATCAGATGAGGAATCTGAGGTAAGTATATTCCATCTCAAAGACAAGATTAAATTCTTGTCCAAAGAAAAACTCTCTGAATTACTGCTAGACTTTATTGATGAATCTGAAGTAATTAATAAGGAAAAGGAATAGTTGTCTAAGGAGTGTGTACTTTTAAAAGCAAAGTGTAAAAACCTGGAACTTAGAGTAAGTGAGACTATAAGTGAAAACACTGCTCTGAAGAACCAGGTTCATCCACTTGAGACAAATGTCCTAGAGTTAAAATCTGAAAATCTAAAACTGAAACTAAGAACCAGTAAGAAGATAGCTGACAACTCTCAACTCACCTTAGAAGAAAATGTAGGTAAAATAAAAAATGAGTTGTATAGGAAGGATGAACAAATAAGAATGTTGAGGGAGGAACTTTGTGAGGTCAAGCATGAACTAGACAGAACTTGTAAATGGAATAGATCCTCCGATGCTTTGACATGGCTACAGGAACATCATAGCAGCAATAAGAGAGGACTTGGCTTTGGGAATTTGCTGCCTAAATGGGATCCTAAAAGCAAGTACCTCACCCTTCCTGAAAACAAAATCTGTACCCACTGTGGTAAGACTGATCACTACAAAAGTGAATGCAATGCAAAAGAGCAGGCCAATCGAAAGAATAAAAATTTTGTTCGAGGGAAGAATTGTTTACCAAATTGGGCTAAAAAGGAGTTTAATTCATCATTTTGCTTATAGAAAGGGACCCAAACTAGTTTGGGTTCCTAAGACTAACCACTGATTTTCATTTGTAGGTTCAAGTGAAAGGAGGTAGCCAAATATGGTACATGGATAATGGCTGCTCAAAACACATGACTGGTAACAAGGATCAGTTCCTTTCACTTGAGGACCTCAAATGAGGAAATGTCTCCTTTGGAAATGGAAAGAAAGGTGAAATCATTGGGTTTGGTAAGGTAGGTAAGGTTGACACTCGTTCCATTGAGAATGTCTACCTAATAGATGGCTTGAAATATGGCCTAATTAGTGTGTCACAACTGTGTGACAGAGGTAACTTGGTAGCACTCACCTCTACAAAATGTTTTGTAATAAATCTTATCACTGACAAGATTTTTTTGCAGGGAAAAAGAGTAAAAAATATATACATCATATATCTGTCCACACTTTCAGAAAATGAATTAACATGTTTAAGTGTGCTGGACAGTGATCCCCTCCTTTGGCATACGAGACTTGGACATGCAAGTCTGAGTAAACTTAACAAACTAGTCTCTAAGGACTTAGTGATAGGTCTGCCTAACATTAAGTTCAAGGAAGACAAAGTCTGTGAGGCTTGTGCAAGGGGGAAGCAGGTAAGATCCTCTTTCAAAAGCAAGAAAGTGGTAAGTACCACCAGATCGATGGAACTGGTCCATATGGATCTTTGTGGTCCTATGAGAACCTTAAGCAGAGGTGGTAAGAGATATATGATGGTGCTTGTTGATGACTATTCTAGATTTACCTGGACATTGTTTCTAACATCCAAAAATGAGGCATTCGACATGTTTACTTCCTTTGTTAGAAAAATTCAAAAACAATTAGGAAATCAACTTGCATCAATTAGGTCTGATCATGGCACTGAATTTGAAAATGCTAAATTTGCTGAATTTTGTGATGAGCATGGCATAGATCACAAATTTTCTACTCCTAGAACTCCACAACAAAATGGAGAAGTTGAAATAAAGAATAGGACACTTGAAGATATGGCTAGGACTATGCTTCTTTCTAGTAAACTACCTCATAGCTTCTGGGCAGAAGCTATTAATACTGCATGCTATATCATAAACAGGTGCATGACTAGACCACTTGTAGAGAAGACTCCCTATGAGTTACTTAAAGGGAGAAAGTCAAATATATCCCACCTTAGGGCTTTTGGTTGCAAGTGCTTTGTGCACAACAATGGTAAAGACTCCCTAGGTAAGTTTGATCCTAGAAGTGATGAGGGAGTTTTCTTGGGATATTATTCACATAGTAAGGCCTATAAAGTCTATAACAAAAGAACTATGTGTGTTGAAGAAAGTGTGCATGTAGTTTTTGATGAAACTAACATTCTTTCTGAGAGACAGAAACAAGAGGATGAAGAAATTGGACTGGTCAGAAACTCAGCCCAAACGGAGCAACACTGGAGGAAGGAACACGTCATTGAACAGGTTCATCCCTCCCTGGCAATATGACAGGGGGAGCTAAACAAATTAACTTCCAAACCTCATTGGAACCTGAACCTGATCCTGTTCCACAACAACAAGGCACTGAAGGAACTTCAAGGAGTAACCAGTTGGTTGTGAAACCATACAGATATCAAAGTTCTCACCCTATTGAGAACATTATCACTGATCCAACATCTGGAATCAAAATCAGATCCTCTTTGAAGTGTGCTTTTTATGCTTTCCTATCTCTTATTGAACCTAAAAATGTTGCTGAGGCTTTGCAGGATGCAGACTGGGTGAACGCAATACAAGATGAACTCAACCAATTTGAAAGAAGTCAAGTCTGGCATCTAGTACCAAGACCCCTGGATAGATCAGTAATTGGCATAAAATGGGTCTTCAGAAACAAACTTGATGAAGATGGAACAGTTACAAGAAACAAGGCAAGATTGTTGGTTCAAGGATACAGTCAGGAAGAAGGCATAGACTATGATGAAACCTTTTCTCCAGTGGCAAGGGTGGAAGCAATAAGACTCCTCATAGCCTTTGCTGCTTACATGGAATTCACCCTTCACCAGATGGATGTCAAGAGTGCCTTCCTAAATGGATATCTAAAGGAAGAGGTGTTTGTCAAGCAACCTCCAGGGTTTGAGAACAAGGAGAATCCTGATCATGTGTACAAACTTGACAAAATACTATATGGTCTCAAGCAAACTCCCAGAGCATGGTATGAAAGGTTATCAAAATTCTTGCTTGAGCATGACTAAAAGAGAGGTAAAATTGATAGTATTTTATTCTCAAAGGAAAAAGGTAAAGATCTCTTGGTAGTTCAAATATATGTAGATGACATAATCTTTGGGGCAACCACTGAAAAGCTAAGTAAAGAATTTGCTAAACTAATGGGGAGTGAATTTAAAATGAACATGATGTGTGAGCTTAATTTCTTTTTAGGCTTACAAATTAAACAAAATTCAAATGGAACTATGATCCATCAGCAAAAGTATGTGAAAGAGTTGCTTAAAAGGTTTAAAATGGAAGATTCCAAGGAAATTGACACTCTTATTGCAACAGCCACTAAACTAAATGTAGATGATCCTGGTTCATCTGTTGATCAAAAGTTGTATAGGGGAATGATTGGTTCACTGCTGTATCTCACTGCTAGTAGACCTGACATTGTTTTTAGTGTAGGACTTTGTGCAAGATTTTAGGAGAATCCAAAAGAATCCCACCTAACTGCAGTAAAGAGAATCTTAAGATACTTAAAAGGCACCACTGATCTATGCCTTTGCTATCCAAAAGGTAGTAACTTTAATCTTGTGGGATATGTTGATGCTGATTATGCATGTTTTCTAGTGGATAGAAAGAGCACCTCAGATATGGCACATTTTCTGGGCTCATGCCTTGTGTCTTGGGCTACTAAAAAGTAGAATTTTGTAGCTCTACCCACTGCTGGGGCTGAGTATGTGGATGCAGCTTCATGTTGTGCTCAATTATTTTGGATTAAACTACAACTTCTACATTTTGGAATCGATGTTAGATGCATCCCTATCTTTTGTGATAACACCAGTGCTATAACTATGACAAAGAAACCCGTTCATCATAAAAGGACTAAGCACATAGATGTTAGACATCATTTTTAAGGGATAATTATGAGAAATGATTGATCTCTATTGAATTTTGTTCTACTGATAAACAGATTACTGAAATCTTTACAAAAGCACTAAGTAGAGTGAATTTTGAAAGGAACATGTTAGAGTTAGGAATTATTAAGATCACCTAATTGAACTAGTTCATAATTTACATGAAAAAAAGGGAAAACAATTGGCTAGAAATTTTGAAATTTGTGAAAATAATAAGATTAATCGTTGCTCAGTCTCATGTTGTAAATAGCATACTCTCTTGACATGTTTTGAAATGAATCATTGGTTACTAATGATGTTTTTCTCTATTGTTGAAAAATGAGGCTTGATCAAGAGGATTCTAACATGATGAACCTGGTTCATCAGTGATGGTTCATCTGAAAGGCGAGTTATGTGTTCTCTACTATACACACATTGAAATATTAATAGTTAATCATGAGCAGAACTCTACCTAATCAAAATCTTTTCACAATCTATCCTAACCAGTTCTGTCTACACTAAGACTCCAATTAAGACTAAACCGCCTAGAATCTAGGGAAGCAGTAATTGTCACTGATCAGTTGCAGAGGTGATAAGACCTCTATTTGACCCAAAAAAGCTGCCATTACATATTAATTACCTCCTCCTTTTAAAAACCCCCCATCATCACCTTTGAAATTACTCACCAACTCTACAACCGTCGAAACCCTTCCATCTTCCTTTCCCTCATTCTCAATCCATAATCTTCTTCTTCCATCTTAAATAAAAGATGACTAATCCTTCAGACAACCCTGGTACTCCACCACATGTTACTCCATCTTTGACTTCTTCAACACCTCCACCACCAAGTCCTACTCCGTCTCAACCCAGTCCCAATATTCCTCAACCTAGCCCTAGTTCAGAACCCAGAAAAAGAAGGTTAAAATGCTCTCCATGAAAACAGTGGCTACATGTTCTCTCACCAGAAAATTGAATGCCAAATTACAAGCCAGCCAGGTTCAAGAATCAGACAATTCCAGTGATTCATTCAAATCAGCTATTGAGGAAGCTGCAGGATCATCCGATTCTGAACAGGTATCATTTGTACCAAATATCACTTCTAAGAATGTGTCTGAACTAGCGGAGAACTTAGAAAACAGGTTTGTGTTGGTTGGGTCTATGAAAAATGTGGAGTTTCCAGAAGTAAGACAAAGAGGTGGTAAAAATAAAATTGGGGAAGAACTAGAGAGAGAGGGAAGTCGGAGTGAAGCAAGGGGAACATGGGAAGAAATTACCAGATTGTCTATTTGTGGTACTGAAACAGTAGTAATAGAAGAGGGAGCTAAGGAGTCAGGGGGAAATGAATCAAGTGAAGCGGCCGAGGGATTATAAAATCTAGGAAAATCTACAGATGAACCTGGTTCATCCATTGAGGAGACATTGGCAGATCTTATGAAGAAGTTAGGAGAGAGTTATAAACCAAAGAAGAAAAGGACTCCAAAGGCTAAGAAGTCTGAAACTACCGGAGCAAGTAAGAATAGAAAAGTCACTCCATCTGCTGGTTCTGAAACTCCTCTTCCAAGAGGAAGAACCACAAGAAGTGCACTAAGGCATAGTGAGGAGGAGTTACAAAAGGCTTTGAAGGAGAGTAAAAGAAAGAGAGCTGAGAAGGGAAAGGAGAAAATTGCTGAGCTTGTAGAGGCTGTGGAGATTGAGGAGATGGACCTGGCCCATCAAGATGATCAAAGGGCAGAAGTTGAGGTACATACCCCCAAACCAAAGAAAGCCAAGACTTCTTCAAAGAAGTCTGCATCTGTGTCTGCTACACCCTCAACTGTAGCCAAGAAAACCAGGTCTACATTACAGTCAAAGAAAGTTCAAATTGATGAAGAGGAAGATTGGAGTGCTGATGAAGAAGATGAGACTTCTGGAGAGAAGGACAATTTGACGAAGTTTGGGAAGCGCACCATTTTGTAGGGGAGATTACTGAAAGATTTGGAGGAATCTGGAATGGGCTATCTGATGGATAAGTTGGAGGTGCAGGTCTGGAAGGACATGGTCCTTCAGCTATATGGGAGGTTGGCCAGAAGTGTGATAGTCGAGTTCATGTCCAATGATGTAGTCAAGGACGTTAGGTTCTGTAGCCAAGTGAAGAGGACCAAAATTTCATTTGATGCCATAAAATTGGGAGAAGTGCTTGGGATCCCGTCTGAAGGATATGATGATTACACCAGGCAGAGATGGCCTAGCTTGTATGCTCTTCCCACTGCTTTACACATCACTAGAAGGTTCTGTGACAATGAAGAGGAGGTTGAACCAAGGGTGGTCTACAAAAGTGAAATGACGCCTCCTCACAAGGTGGTGTTTGAGTTCATTAACAAGTGTGTACTGCCAAGGTAGGAGAGAAGGAACATAGTAACTTACATGGACTTAGTTCTCATGGAGTGCCTAGACAGTGAAAAGAAGATCAACTAGCCTTACTTCATCATCCAGCTCCTAGAAAGGGTGGTAAACGGTTCCAAGGCTCATGCCATCCCTTATGGCTTCATCCACACAAGTGTACTTGCTCACTATAAGGTGCCTCTGAAGAAGGCAGAAATGGATACAGTCAAGGATCACCTTGGCAAAAACACTCTTCTGGCCTGCGACTATGTTGTCAATGTTCCTGAAAATGAACCTGGTTCATCCAGAAAGACTCCAGTGAATAGCAAAGTCAGAGCACTTGTGCAGGAGGGTGGGGCTAAGGATGCAGAAATTCTTAGGCTGAAGAATCTCCTGGCTGAGATTGAACATGAGAGGGATGCTCTTAGAACTGAGCTTGCCAAAGAAAAGGAGAAGAATGAGGGGATTCTTAATGATATGCTATTTCTTCTCCAAGCTAAAAACCCAGCCTCCACCCCTTCCAGCCTTAGTAGTCTAGCCTGTCTTTGACTCTTAGTGACCCATATTAGGGATTTTTCTTGTTTCTTTTGCTCATGATGTTAACTGTTTTTGTTTCTTCTTGTGGATTGTGGTGGAACAATGCTTCTATCAATGAATTTTTCTTCTTTTACTCTTAATCTTTTTTCATTTTATTTGATAGTTTGCATTCTTGGTTTCCTATTGATAATTAATCAATGATTGCACTTGCAGTTGCCCCAGTGGCCATGAGTAATTCTTAAAGATCTGGGACTTTCTAAAATTTGCAACTTTTCGATGATGCCAAAAGGGGGGAAAATAGTCATGTACTATTCTGAACAAGTGATATTTATAACCTAATGAACCTGGTTCTTTTATGATAAATGCTCAATACTCTAAAATGTGTTAATGTTGGATTAAGTTGGTTACAGTCCTAAGCACAGAGTTTGTCATCATCAAAAAAGGTCCCAAGAAATTGAATGGTTTTGAAGATTGACAAAGGAACTTAAAGTTGAACCAGGTCCATCACTGGAGACATAGACACATGTAGAGTTAAAGGCACGTGAGGTGCACATGCAGGAGATAAACGAAATATGCGAATTAAAGAGATATCTCCTGATCGAAAATATTGCAAGATAATAAGGAGAAGGACTCCTTATTCAGTGGAACAGAATCAAAGATAAGGAAGGATTCGAGGAGTTGAGATTAGCTAGAACTCTTCCACCAAGGAAGAGTAGCATTAGAACTCTAGTAAATCTCTCGTCTACTAATCCTATATATTGCAAATGCTTCTTATTGTACAGACACGCACAAAAGCAGAAGTTAAGCAAGAATTGAGAGCAAAATTAGCAAGGCAAATTTTGCAAGCAGTTCGTGTGAGACTAAGTGTGCGACTCTGAAGCTACTTGGACCAGCTAGAAGAACCAGTTCTAACTGTTGTCTTTTAGTCTAGTTTAATTAGTTGTAGTAGGTGATTTCAACTTGTACCTTTCAGCTTTATCTAGAAGCGTCTGTAATAGGTACTGCGTGTTTCAAGTTATAGCTAACTTGAAGTTTGTCGCAAATACCTAGAGGCTAGTTTGCCATAAAGGGGTTAAATTTAATCCTAGGTTTACAAAGAGTTTTTTGTAAATGATGTTTTTGGCTTAGTGATTTTAGTGGAGTGTTTTGGAAAATCCTACGGGAAAGTAGGTCGTGGGTTTTCACCTTTTGAGCCAAGTGTTTTTCACGTAAAATCCTTGTGTTCTTTATTTTATGTATTTATTATTCCGCAAACAGTATAGGTTGGAACATATAGTAGAACCTGGTCCTTCTATAACTAGTGCACACGAAAATCGGACACCACATAAATCCCCCCCCCCCCCACCTCTTGTGTGGTATTGACGTTTTAGAACATCAAAAAGTTTTAAGAAAATTTCAGCACTATATAGCCATTCAATTTGTTTGTGGGTTCCATTGATCGAATGATTGATTACAAGGATTGGTCTCGGTGTGTATACGCATAGAGCCTTCATATTATCGAAGAAATTTTGAAACAAGACTCTCTTCATCAGGTATGTCTTAGATCTAGTCTTTGACATGTAAATAAATTTTAAACTAGGAAAGATCTATCAAGGATTGTTATTATCTTCCGCTGCATGTTACGAACATCTATATGCAATCTTTGAGATACATCACCTTTGGCAAATAATAAGAGGTCATTTGCTATCCTCAAGTAGGTAATTATCAATATTGCACATCTAGGGTGGTATTTATATGCGTAGTTGCTTTCTAGTTCATTTAGGCCCATACTCAAATATTTCATGGCTATTGCAAATAAGAAGGGGGCTGTCACGACCCAAATCCCATCATATGAGTCGTGATGGCACTAGTATCTAAAACTAGGTAAGCCGATCACTTAGAACCATTTAAATTAATAAAACATGAAACAATAATGAGTTTAACGTAATTGCTAAAATAGAGGTAATATAAGCAAAGCGGTAATAATCAAAACAACTTCCCAGAACTAGGTAGTATAATGTCACGAGCTCTAATTGAATACATAAGAATATATCAGATATTCAATTCTATTTGGATATAAAAATGACAGTATAAATATAAGGATAGGGCTCCAAGAGACTGTGACGGTTAATGCAACTCTACCTTGAATCATCACAGTCAAAGAAGCTCTCACTGACTGGGTTCGCTACCTCCAACAGCTAGATATACACAAAAATATGAGAAGTTTAGTATGAGTAATGATAATCTGTACCTAGTAAGTATCAAGACTAACCTCGGTAAACTAGTGACGAGGTTCAATTCACGTGATACTCACTAGTCAAAAACCTGTGCATATATCAATACTGGCAATATAATATATAAGAAAAACAATATCAACCACCTCGTAGAGCATGTGATGCCAACTCAATGTAGAAATCTCATTTTAATCATCAAATCATCAAAGAAGTGGGGAATGTAATAACATATCAAATTCAACTAAAAACTCATTAAAATACAGGACAAAAGCTTTTAATAAACTTGTAAGAAATCAAAATATCAATCTCGTTTCAACATATAAACACATCAAGAAAAACTCCCGATTATCACACATTAACATCAACAATTCCACCCTTATTTTCGCCGCATACACATAACAATTAAATGCATCTCTTATTTCACCACGTGCCCATATTGCCACCTTTATTTCGCTGGTGAAATGCCACCTTTATCTTCACACAAAAACAACAGTGAAATGCGTCCCTTGCTCCACACAATAACAATAGTGAAATGTCACCATTATACTCTACACAACAATAACCAACCCACACAACATGTCTACATATTCCACAATATCATAAAATAAAAATACCAAAATATCATCAAGGTAAAAGCTTACAACTTATCAACAAAATACACAAGAACATGACAATAGCATAAAAGTACGGAGGGATGTTTAACAAATAAAGCATGATAATGGCTAAGTCAAATGTAGCGATCATGATCATGTAGTCACAAAGTGGTTTAAGCAAGTTTCATATGAAGTATTTATCAAATTAAAGCATATTAATATCTTACAGTCTAATCCGGCCATAAACCACATATAACACTCGTGTACACGCTCATCACCTCATGTACACGTCGCTTTTCACATAACACAATAAGAGATTAAGGCCAAATCCTAAGTAGTATTCCTCCATACAAGGTTATGCAAGATACTTACCTCAATTAACCCAAATCAATACTCTAAAAAGCCCTTGCCTCTCGAATCAGCCTCCGAATGGGTCAAATCTAGCAAAAGCTAACTCAATAATATCAAACATGGCTATATAATTCGATTCCAATTAATAAAGCTCCGATATTTATCAAAACTAAAAACGTTCACCGGGGATCACCTCCCGAAACCCGACAAAAAGTCAAAAATTCTAAGCATATATTTGTATAGGAGTTCAACCATGCAAATTTCATCTAAATTCCACTTTGAATCGGTGTTCAAATTCCCATTTTTATTTTGAAAAAGTTGTGCCAAAATCCATAATTTTCTTCACTTAGATTCACCGTTCAAATGCTAAAATCAAAGATGGAGTCACGAATAATAATCAAATTCGGGTAAAAAATACGTACTTCAATCCAAATCGTGAAAATTTCATAAAAAATCGCCCAAATCTGAGTTTTCAATCTCAAAATATGATAAAATAACTCAAGCCCTCGAAATAGAATATTTAACTATGCAAGGGGTTACCCTCGCGGTCGTGATTCACCAGCGCCTAAGCCAACGTGACCCACTTCTTCCGAACACGAAGGCTACGCGATCGCGACACACAAATACGAACGCGAAGCTTCAGCTTCCCACAATCCGCGATCACGACCTCATCTTCGCATATGCGAAGAACAAAGAAGCAAACACAAAACACTCTCTACGATCGCGATAGACATTCCGTGATGAACACCAGAAAACCAGCGACTCTAAACATGAGGGAAATGATCTGAAACCGATCCGAAACACACCTAAGCCCACCCGACCCCGTCCAATCACATCAACCAATTCCAAAATATAACACGAACCTACTCGAAGCCTCAAATCATATAAAGTAACATCAAAACCACGAATCACACTTCTATTCAAACTTAATGAATTAATCAAAAAATTTGAATTCCAAACTTACGTCGAACATGTCTAAACAACTCAGATTGACCTGAAATTTTACACACAAGTCATAAATCACCATACAAACCTATTCAAAGGCTCTAAATCCCAAACGGACACCGATAAGCACAAATTCAATTGTGGGTGCAACCTATGAACTTCTAAACCTTCAATTTGCCAACTTTCACCAATTAGAGCCAAATCAACCTTGGAACCTCAAAATTTAAATTCATACATACACTTAAGTCCAAAATCACCATCCAGACCTAAGAGAACTATCAAACATCTGATCCGAGGTCAAATACATAAAAATCAAATTTAGTCAACACTTGTAACTTAAGCTTCTAAGCTAGGAAGTGTTCCAATTCAACCCAAAACCTTCTTGGAACCAAAACAACCATCCAAGCAAGTCACATAAGAGCAAATACACATACAAGAAGCATCAAATATAGGAATACGGCTCAAATACCCAAAATAACTAGTCGGATCATTACAAAGACATTCAGTCATCCTATCTTAGTCCCTCGCTTATAATCAAAAATTATTTTTCTTACAACTGTCTTAACTTTTAGATCCAACATACTTATTTTAAAAGGCACATAGATGTTAATATTAATCTCTAATGCTAAAAAAGTCATCAAAGCGATCTTTGTTTTTTTTAATTATTATTATTATTATTACTATTATTATTGAAAAAGCTTCATTGGCCAACTAAGTTCCAAGAAATAATTTTAATTCAGGAAAATATTTTCTACAAATAATAACTTCCATCATATCAAACACACTCGCATATATAATTCTCCATGGATGATGATGCAATTCTTTGACGACCTTATAGGTCATTTTGAGTATTAGCCTTTGTTTCTGTATTTTGAGACCTCCATTAGCTTCATTTGATATTTTTTTATTTGCGTGCAAATTCCATGTCTTTTTTCGAAAAGTTTGTACATAAAAATTTGAAAAAGTGAGTTTTGACTTAAAATGACATTTGAGTTGACCACGGTCAACATTCTAGGTAAACGACATCGGATCGGTATTTTGACAATTTTGTAGGTTCATATAATATTTTTGGACTTGTATGCACTTTTTGTTGGGTACGGAGTGACCCAAGCACATATCAGCGTGTTATGTGAAAAATTGTGAAAATAAATTTTTAAGTTGAAATCTTGAGTTTTGATGATCAATTCGTGTTATTTGATGTTATTATAATGATTTGAGGTAGATAGCAAGTTTATATGATGTTATTATACTTGTGTGCATATTTGGTTTGGAGCTCGAGGGGCTCGGATGAGTTTCGGAGGTACTACAGATGAGTTTTGGATGACTTTAGTTAGCTGTGTATATCTGTTTGTGGTGTTGATTTGAAGATCTCGCATGACGAGCCAATGCGAGCCTCTCTTACACGACCAAGACATCGCATTTGCGAGCAGGGTCCTAAGCTAGGTTATCTCGCAATTGCAAGGAAAGGGTTTGCATTTGCGAACTAGCTGAGACCTCATTTACGATCTCAGAGTCGCATTTGCGATACAGTATCTTGAGGGGTGACCTTAGAATTTGTGAAGTAATTATCCGCATTTGCAAGGGGGGCTATTCGTATTTGTGATAAATGGGCCGCATTTGCGACTTCTAGACTTCTACCGCGATGATCGCATTTTGCGATCCGTGCTTCGTATTTGTGGTGGTCGCAACCTGCAGTTGGGTAAAAATGGGTAAAAATGGACTTCTTATTTTAAATCATTTCTCAACCCTAAACACTCTGCGATTCTTTCTTTCCAAATTCATTGGTAAGCAACTCTAATCTACTTTCTTTCAATTACCCATACTTTTCATGAGTTTTTAACATTAAATCTAGGATTTTATGGTAGAAATTAGAGATTTCGGTAGAATTTGGGGATATTGTGAAATTGATTTCAAAACAAATCACATAACCGTGCTCGACGGCAATGGGTAAACGGATTTTGATTCGAATCTCGAGTTTAGACCAAACGGTCCCGGGATTAACTTTAAATGCTTTTTTTTCGATTTCATTAAAGATCGAATCTTTTTCACTCGTGAGTAGTTTCTAAAGCTTATTATGAATATTTTGGACTATATTTGGGTAGATTTGATTGGTTTGGAGGCTAATTCTCAAGAAAAGGTCATGGTTGAGCATTGATTTGGTTGCGGAGTGAGGTAAGTGTCGTGATTAACCTTGACTTGAGTAAATTAGGACTTGATTAGTTTAATTTCTACTTGATTTATGTGTGGGAACATTGTTTATGCAAGATTATTGATGGGTGTATGTGCATAGCCATGGATTAAGCATGCTGTTTGGGATATTTATTGTTGTTTTCAATTACTTTTGCCTTCATTTAATCCATGTTATTAATTATTAAATGCTTTATTTGTTAATTGCAATTACTTATTGAATTCATGCCTTTATCCGTGCATGCGTTAATTGTTAATTAATTCTTTGTATCCGTATCTTTATTTATTAACTGTCATTACATGCTATTTGATTTTATGTGCTATTATATAACTATTTTATCCGCTTTGTGACCTTCTTTGTGTAGTTCTTTTACTTGGTTGTGCGCCGCATGGAAAAAAATTATTATTTATATATTTGTGGATCGGGTTGCACGCTGGAATAAAGATGAATTTTTATTTATATATTTGTGGATCGGATTGTGTGCCGCAGCAAAGAAGAAGTATTATTTATATAATTATGAATTGGGTTGCGGACCGCAACAGAGATGACTTATTTTATCGTGTTTGACCATTGATATCTATACTGTATTATTTTGGGAAGTTAAGCAAAAGTGTTATTTTTGAGCCCTCTATTATGTAATTATGTTCCAGCTTTCATATTGTACTTGCCTTCTCTGTTTTTGTTGTTATATCATTTTAGTGAGTGCTTTGTTATAATCTTGTTACTATGCCGTTGAGGTTAGGCTCGTTACACAGTACATGGGGTCGGTTGGACTCATGCTACACTTTTGCACTTCTTGTGCATATTCGGAAGTTGGTCCTAACAACAGTTAGTGGAGACTTGCTAGGATTAGCTGATCACGGAAACTTGAAGAATAGTTGCACGATATCCGCAATTCTGAAATCCCCTTCCCTATCCAGTCCGATTGTTTATTTTTGTTTCAAACTGTTGTACTTTTATTCAGACTTTTGTTGTAGCACTGTTAGAATGCTCATATTTGTGACACCAGATTCCGAGGTTTAATTAGTCAGCGTTTGAATTTATTATATGTCTTTTTAAAACTCTACAACCTTAATTCTTATTAGATTGCTTTTTAATTAATTTTAAAATAATAAATTATGTATTAATATTGGCTTGCCTAGAAAATGGACCTTAGGCGAGGTAGACATCTTCCTGCGTTGTTTCAAGAGCAACGTTGGATTTTGTCAATTAGACATCATTCACAAAAGTTGCATTTGTCACTCACACTTGAATCTTGAACAAAAAGGTAACCAATCAAAATTGAATTCGTCTGCTGTGTAGTGATCGTTTTTTCAACAAAAAACTATTTCCCCACATTTTTAGTAGAAAACTTCATTTTTTATTCTTTTGGAGTTAGACGAAACCGGATAAAGTTGGGTTCAACATTTTGGAGTTATCAACTTGGCAAATTGTTTAAAACTGTATACGTACTTAGTTGGCAATTGGCACTGAGTTTCTGATGCCAATTACTTAAAAAGCAATCTAAGTTTTGAACGAGAACATATCTTGAACCATAAAAAAGTTCAATTTCAGGCATTAGTATAACTTATCAAAATTTCACGCGCTAGAACAATGTATGAAACAACACACTATTCCACATTAGCTGCAACATTTGTTGACCTACTCCGAATAACATAATGTGTTCAATAGGAAATAAGGTGGCAAAATAAAATATTCAATTAAGTATACGGGTTTGTTCATGTATTTGTCCAAAGAAGAATACGCAATATGCACCTCCCCTTATTGGTAATCAAAAGGCTTGGGGCTGCAAAAGTTCACCCATTCGTTACTTGCATCTTGCATTAGGTGTGGCCCAAACTTTATGCTTTGGGCGCTGGCAGTTGGTGCTCGACTTAAGGAGAATGTAGGGTAAAAATTTTACGGGCTAACCAGTTTTCTGGCTGGTCATTCAAAAATAGTCAATATTTGCAAAGTCATTAAAAAATAGCCACTATTTTACTGCAACAGAGACCGGTCTATTATAATACACTGGAGTTTGGTGCACCTGTGTATGAACTTCCTGCATATTATAGTGAAATTCCAACACGCGGAAAGTTCCAGAATAATATACAGGAGATTCGAGCACCTTGCATGAACTTCCAGCATATTATACTTGACCGATATACTTTGCTGGAACTCCAATATATTATGCTGGAGTTCTAGTATACTTATGTTGGAACTCCATTATATTATGCTAGAGTTCTAGTACACTTATGCTGGAACTCCAGCATAATGTACTGGAGTATTTTTCGGATTTTGGATAGTGTTTTCGTACAGATTTATCTTTACATGAAAGTGACTAAATTTCGATTACTTTTGAAAGTGTGGCTATTTTTGAATGACCACTTGTAAATCTGGCTATTTTTGAATTTATCCTGAATATAGGGGTAAAATTCACAAATAGCTACTTTTTATTTGTGTTATTGAGAAATAGTTATTATTTTCATATTTTAAAATTTACAAGTAAAACTCCAAAATATTATTATGGAATTTCATTTATGAAATTTTAAACTCCAGAAATTTTGTTTTTTTTTTTAAATTACAGGGCGAAAAAGTGGCCACTACATTTAAATTGACGATGTTAATTTAATTTACAATTAATCAAAGCGTAGTTAATTGACATAGTTTACATGAAAAAAGAAAAAAATTATATCTCTTTCTCTTAAGGAAAATGGATAGCTGCACTTTGGAAATATACAAAGCTAGTCGGTGTATAAACTAATTGAACACAAAAGATATTTGAACTTCAAAATATTAATTTTTTGTTTCAAAATTTTAAAATGAAACTCTTAGTTCCTTATTAGTCATATGTAAATATTGCAGTTATAAGTATGAATTTTTAAATACCAATGACCTCGTTGTACCAAACACATTTTCACATCCGACTTGGGTCGTCTTTTTTTTTTTTTCTATAACATTCCTCACTGCACTATAAAATCTAACCAATAAATTTCACACAAATACTTATAATCACCTCATATTAAAGTTTAATTTGTTTTTTCACCATGCCGAAAATAAGCTGAGTATCACCTAAATCTTAACAAAAAAGGCATAATTCTTTCTTATCTTACAATAAAAATTAAGAACCAATTCACTTATTGTCACGACCCAGCCTAGGGTCGCGACGGATGACCGACACTAAGTGCCGATCATCACTAAACCTGTTGATAATCTACTAATCATAAATATAAACTGATAACTGTACAAGCATAAGCATAACTGATAAGAACTGTACAATTTGAAAAACCGACAAGGCTAACACAAGCTGATATTTAAAAACATGCTATCTGCACAGATGCATATCTACAGGCCTCTAGGAGTGTTGAACAAGTACTGGACGGAACAGGGCTCAGCCATACCCAAACTAACTAACTATACACATACCAAAAGATAAGTAACTCCAAAAGTAAGCAGAGTGATTCCAACGGCTGGTGGACGGCCTACTGATGTGGATCAAGCGCTGATCTATTTGTACCTGTACGACATGAAATGCAGCGTCCCGGAAAGACGTGAGTATGATATGTACAAAGTATGTAGGGTGGGAAGTATATGTAAAGCATACTAAAGTCTGACTACAAGCTGAAAATCTGAATATAAGCTGAAAGCTAAACAAGAGTCTGAAGTGCAATTGATCTGGAACTGAACCGAAGTTTAAGCTGAAGCTGAACTACAATCTGAACTGTTAAATGTCTGGAGTTATGGGCATATCTCCCCAATCAAGTAACTGTACATCTGAACTAGTCTCATGTATAGTCATGCAATGCAAATTGTAGCTATATACGCGCATATAATATGCATGACTGTGTTATGAGCTATATCCCCCCAGGAGGTAAACACATAATCAATAGGACCGACTGGTGTTATGGGATATCTCCCCCCAACATATAGCCAATAAGTCTCGCTGGTGTTATGGGTTTTATCCCCCCAACATAATCAATGTAACCATGTATGAAAACACATGTGACAGCATCATATGGACTCAAGAGATCATGAAGGAAACCATAAACGGAATCACAAACATAATAAGACGCTCGTAGTCCATAAGTTGGAAGGAGGATTCTATCCCTAGTTTAGGGAGAAACTGAGGATGTACATGAGATACTAAAGCTAACTAACTCATTAGGATCCCTTTAGAATCAATTTAGAATCAGAACTCAAAATTTCTCCAACTCTTCGGATTTTTAAAAGTTTCGGCAGAATTTCCGCTAAAACTAGATAATCCCCCGAAAAAAATACCAAGAACCACAATATACACGGGAATGGATACCCGTCAAAGATGATAACACCAAACTAAAGAAGATCCATTTATCCACAATAGTGTCAAACGATTGACAAAATATAATTATGATTGTAATGTCAACTCATAGTGGCTAACTTATGACATGAAAGTCTAAATATGATTTAGGAATAACCTAAGCATAAGCACATGATAATTAAGCTTATATAATATTAAATAAATATATTAGGATCATATGGGGGTTAAACATACCTAAAACATCAAAGGAACGGAATAAAGGGAAGTCTGGATGGCATACGCCAAATGGGCGATTCGCCCTTTTTGTTTTTGTTGTATTTTGAAATTTCAACCTAAAATAGTTTATTCCAAACTTGACATATGAAATTGAATATTGTACAAGGATACAATACATGCTGAAATTTCCCTTGAAAAATATTTAAAAAATCAAGAAGAAAGGCTNTTTACAAGCTGTATTCCCCTCCCTTATATAGGAGATTCTTATAACGTACGACTCCTGCTATGGTTACTCATTAATGACTAATTATGACATTAATGAGGCGTTACAAAGGATAACGGTAATAGGGATTCAGTTGCATAACGTTCGAGTAATCAATTGTGGATCCTTGAATCTGCCCGTAGCTTTGCCTAGATTCATTCTGACCGTGCCTCTCTCCCGTTTTGATCAAGTTGAATTTCCCGTGGCTGATAAGTTCGTGGGTTTACTGAACCATGCCTCTTTGTACCGTACCTCTTCAAAGAGTTACGTCCAGTTGTCGTATTTTCCTGTGTTCACGTGACTGGCTGAGTTGTCAAAAGCTGACTTACGTGTGAAACTCTTTTTTACCAATACAGATAGTCCCCCCACTTACCATATATTTAACGATTAATATTTGGTAAGTGGTTATTCATTTATGGCGGGAATATTTTGCCTCCGCTTTTCCTTGAATCATTGTATCCTTCTTTGCACCATAGGCGTCGATTGTCACTTCCATTTAATGCTCATACCACATGTCCTTTTTGGATTGGTTCTGCATTTACTCAGCACCTTTTAGGGCTTTTTGTTGTGCCAGTCTCGAAGTGACATCTTCAATTATGACTTTTCATCATTATTTTCCTTTTTCATCATGTTTGACGGTTGTCTTCAAGTATAAATACATGTTTTCCTTTCTTTGATTCCACGAAACACTTTTCTAATTTTGTTTGCTGTAAAGAACTTTCTCCTTTGCCTTTGTAAACATGTCTTCTTCAAACCAACCTCAAAGAGTAATAGACATTGAAAGCTTAGCGCCATCTTCTGCTCCGACTAGGAGTCGGAGGGGTGGTAGACTTAGAAGTCTAGGATCCACTCCTTCGAGGGGCTCTTCTTCTTCTCAGATAGTACCTCCCCCTTCCACTAGATCTCCAGTTTCCCCGAGATTTAGGGTTTCTCGATCTTTGTCTAGGGGTAGAGGCGAACGCCTTCGTGAACCTGGAGTCGATGAAATTGTCCCTGCTGAGTTTGTTTTTTCTAGGGATAGTCAAGTTCTTGTAGATCAATCTTCTTCTCTTGATAGTGCAGAAAGATATCCAACCCTTATAACTGAGGGTCAGATTTCCCCTGTTCGAAGGGAGTGCTTCTAGAAATCTGACTTTCCTGTCTATATTCCGAATAGTAATCAAAGAATAACGTCTTAAAAGACGGGATATTCTTTTGTTTATACGTATCCTTTCACTTTAGGGTTTAGACCCCCCATTGACCCAGTTATAATCGAGTTTTTCCATTTTTTTAATATCTGCTTAGGACAGGTCGGCCCGCTTGTGTGGCGAGTTGTCGCATGCCTTAGGAGTTGGGCTACTTTAGCCTCAGTTCCTTTTACCTTCAACCATCTTATTCACCTCTACTCTCCTACCTTATTTTGTGAAGTGTTTTTTACTTTGACTGCTAGAAGCAAAAGAGTGTTAGTAACCCCTAGAGACGATAAGGATAGGGGTTGGTACCTCCGGTATGTTGTTGTACCCACTGCTGGTTTAGTGGGTGAAGAAAATCTTCCCTTCCCTGAGAAGTAGAATTGCGCACGTGAGTATGCTTTAGCTCACATTTACTTTTTCTTGTTTTGACTTGAGATGTTTTATTTATCACCGTGTCTGTTTATTTTTCTTCTTTCAGCAATCATGAATACTGTTGAGAATGTCTCCTGTATTCGTGATTGGGTAGAAAAACTGTTATCTGTTGCTCCTTCAGAAGAAAGATCTTGGAAGTACCTCGCTGGGAGGGATGGTTGGCAAGTAAAGACCCACGGTAAGTGAAGTTGTTCTTGCTTCTTTCCTTACTCGAGTCTTTTTTCTTTTGTCGTTTAACTTTTTTCTCTTTTTGTTAGGATTCTCTGCTCGTGGGGTGTCTGCTTCCTCTATCCCGAAAATGTCCTTGGCTCAAGCCCAGGAAACCATTGTTGGTTCATCTTCCTCGAAGATGAAGATTAGTGAATCTCGCTCCATAGCAGAAGAGGAAGAGGGTGCTTTAGTGCACAGGCCACGGAGAAGGCGAATGATTTTAGATGATGAGCCTACTGCCTCAACCTTGCCTCCCGTGTCTGTGATTGAGCCCCTGTCTTTGGTGATGTTCTACACTTTCCTATTCACAGTAGTATTGATCTTGCTGCTGACGACGTCCCTTTGGCTGCTGTCTTTCCTGCTTCTTTGAGAGAAACGGTTTCGTCTATTCCTTTGGCTATCTCAACTTTTGTTGCTTCTTTGCCTGTAACTTATTCAACTCTTCAACTTTTCGTGCCTGCTCCGGTGCCCGTGGCTTCTCCAGCTCCTCAACCTTCTGTGCCTGTTATTGTTCCATCTCTGCCTGCTTCCATGCCTTATGTTAGGGAAGTAGGGTCTTCCAGCAGAGATATGCGGCATGTGGTAATAGAGGTTCCAGCTAAGGGAAACCTTTTTAAGAAGACGGGTGAGCCTGAAGTGTGGCTCAAGCCTTTAATAGGTCCCGCTGAGAAAGCAAAGCTAGCTAGCCACGATGCTCTTACATGGGCAAATGAGGTTGTGCATACTTCTTTGAAGGTGTGGTGTAAGTTATCCTGTTTCACTCTCGTATATGAAATTTACCATATCTAACTGGTTTATTTCTTGTAGATTAACCTCATAGGCATGGAGCTTATGAAGAGGATCTCAAACACAGACCAAGAGACAAGAGAATTGTAGGCAGAAGTTGATAATTGGAAAGCACAGTATGATAGCCTAAGATTGACATGGCTGCTTTAGAAGAGGAGAGGAGTACCTTGAAGCGGCAGATGAGACTTATGGCAGCAGAACTAGTAGTGGAACGGGATTCTTGCAGTCAAGCTGACAAAGACAAGAGTGTTCTAGTGTCTTCGTTCGCGGAGCAGTTGTCCCGTGCCTCAAAGAAGATTAGAGACTTGAAGAACTTGCTGGGGCAGAAGGAAGAATACTCAGGCGAGCTCGTGCAATCACTCACTCGTACTCAAGAAGATCTTCGAATGGCTTTAGACAAAGCTCAAGCTTTAGTGGAGTCGATTGTTCCATTAAGGGCCGCTCATGAATCTGTGGAGGCGGAGAAGGACGGGCTGAGAGCTGAGCTTCAAGTGTGGGCACAAGATTATGAAGATTTGGAAGAGGTGGCTGCTGTCAATGTGAGCTGGGCGTATATGAATTCTCGCCTCGACACATTGATGGAAGTGAGTCAATAGGATTTTGACCTTAGTTCTGAAATAATCAAAACTAAGGAAGACATGGAGAAGGCTCAACAAGGTCATAACCTCTCTTCACCTGATGGTGAGATTCTAGCCGCTCATGCCTCTTCATCCTCAGTTGCTCCCGCTCCTTCTGTCACTGAAGTCAACCCCTCTTCTTAAAAAGATCTAGTTGGTTTATCCTTTTTTTTCTTTTTCTTTGTATCAATTAGTGGTTACCCCCAGTCCTATCGGGGATAAATTTGGATTTCGTTTAAGTACCCAAATACAACTTAGGCGCACCACAATGTAAATATAAAAATCTTTTACAACTAAGTACAAGTTAATACTTAGTTTTAGCCGTTTTAATATATAAATGTTAGTTCGACTTTTGTTGAGTTTCTGTTTCACTCTTTAAGTCTTTTGCATGCTTTATTTTTCGAGGTTTTAGTTTTACCTTCGAGTTTTGCATGTGGGATGCTTTAGAATACTCGTACCTTTTTTTATAATAGGCACGGTGTCATATTAAATGTGTGCCTTTTTGTAATAGGCATAGTTTATGGAAGAGGACCCTTTATAATTGACATGAAGAAGACGTCTCAACTTCATGATAATGCAATAGAGTGATAGGAATTTTACACATGTTTAAGAATGTTTCCAAGGAAAGTTTTTTGTTTGAACTTCCATGACATTTTACATGTGTTTG